>CAUYRH010155046.1:0-19320 GCA_963574655.1 Perodicticus potto
TTCCATTCTTGAGATACTTTGCTAAGAAGAATATGTTCCAGCTCCATCCATGTAAACATGAAAGAGGTAAAGTCTCCATCTTTCTTTAAGGCTGCATAATATTCCACGGTATACATGTACCACAATTTGGGGAAAGGGGCAAGGGAAGGGAGGGGAGGAGAGAGGTTGGGTGGAAGAAGGGTAATTGGTGAGGCCACACCTATAGTGCATCTTAGAAGGGTACAGGTAAAACTTCCTAAATGCAGAATACAAATGTCTTCATACAATAGCAAAGAAAATGCCACGAAGGCTATGTTAACCAGTTTGATGAAAATATTTCAGATTGTATATGAAACCAGCACATTGTACCCCTTGATTGCACTAATGTACACAGCTATGATTTAATAATAATTAAAAAAATCCAACATTAGATTCATGTTATACATAGTACCACTAAGTCAAAATTTATCAGATTGTAGGAAACTTAATAGACCATGACTTCTAATAAATAATAAAATAAGACGATGAGGCTTTAATAATTGCATATTAATTTCTAACATGGTAGCAAAGGCTGTCAGTTCCATGGGTATTATTACTAAATGTTATTATCCATCTGTCTGTCCTAATCCCTTTAAATTCATATTGAAAGACTCAATTATCTAATAAAATTATTTGAAAATTATGTATTAAAATAAATCATTTTCCACAAAACACTCTGGTTCTCCCTTTTGCACTATCAGTAGAAAACTGTTCTCCATCAAGGTTTAAGGTACATCAATGAACAGCCCAGGAGACAATTCTTTGCCCTTTGGGCACTTTTTCATAGCAGAGGACAGTGCTGCTTGAATATAAATGATGTTGCACTTGAGGCCAACAGTAATAAGAAAGCTCTACTAGACATTTATTACATTTTTTATGATCTGAATATAATCATAAGTACTCGATGCCAGCTCCCATAGCCTTCGTGTGAATTATACATATCACATTTAAGTTTCTCTTCTGAGGAGAAACAATATTTCTACTGCAGATGGAGACCTGAATACAGTTAAATAACATGATCTGTTTACCAAAAGTGTCTGCCATCAAAAGAAAGCAAAATGCTTCAAAAATGTGAATTGGCTTGACAAATTATTATTTAAAAAAATCATTTTCTACACTATGGGATGCATTTCTGAATACAGACGTAACCTATTAGCTCACTGTCAAAATAAAGCTTTCAATTCAATGTTCAATTGCTCATGCAGACGACCCCTACAAATCAGCTGGGCAAAGGCCTCTTTAAGTAGACCTGCCTGAAGGTCAGGAGTGCATGTCTATGATGCGGTAAGGGAAAAAAGAAATGCACAGAGACTTCAAAGCACTCTTTGTGTTACTTCCTTAACTTCAAACAAACAAACAAAAAATGGCACTTTTTATTCTGTAGTTTCTACAATTAACTCTACATCTATCCCAATAGAAATTAATTTCACCAAGGGGATTGGCGTAAGAGTCATGTCTACTACTAGTAGAAGTTACTCACTCTAAGCCCTAAGAAATCCCACTGGTAAAGGACACTAAGTGAAGAGTAAATAAATAATGCACATTCAGGTAGTTTTCCCTGGATTTTGGTGACTGTCCAGGTCTTGATGTCACTAATTGCTTTATGCACATAACCTCTTGTCCTCTGGGCTAGCTAAAATTTTAGTAGAGGAAAAAGCGAGTAATGCATCTAATTTTATTTAGTAATGAAAGCCCTGACTTTGCCCTCTGCTCACCTGATTTTATTTATGCATACTTGCATAAATCCAGCATGGGAAAAATTTATTTAAGTGAAGGTTATCAGTCTTTAAGAATTGTAATGAGACCTCCAGGTAAAGAGAAAGGTTACAACTGTATGTGTGAAAAGTTTAATGCAAAGTTTTCCTTTGGGGGGCCACAATCCTAAAGTCACTTGTGTTCTGTGAAAACCTTCACAGTACTGATATTTTCAATACATTGAGAATACTTCTCAGTTTTCCACAAAGCTTCTATTTTACCTAGACTAAACTTCAACCTGCCTGGTTTCATTTTATTTCAGTCACTCAGACAACAAGGATCAAATTTAAAAGATGAGTGTACCTCAGTGATATTAATAATAACCGACAAAAGTTCCATTTCACTGTAAGTTAACCAAGCACACATTCAGGTCAGAAGTCCACAAAATCATGAACAAATAAATAGGTCCCCACATATAGATCCCCCCCCAAACTTTATGGCACTAGGGACCAGTTTCATAGAAGGCAGTTTTTCCATTGGGGGTATTTTGAAGCAAGCAATTGACTTACTATGGTTTCTGTGCAGTTAAACATCTCTGCTAATAATAATCTGTACTTGCAGCCACTCCCCAGCATCACTGTTTCAACTCTCCATCAGATCATCAGGAATTATATTCTCATAAGGAATGCACAACCGAGACCCCTTACCTGAGCATGCAGTTTGCAGTAGGATTCGTGCTCCTATGAGAATCTAAAGCCACTGGTGATCTGACAGGAGATGGAACTCAGGTGGTGATGGGAGTGATGGGGGAGCAGCTCTAAATATAGATGAAGCTTCCCTACTCACTGCTCATCCTCTGTAGCGTAGCCTGGTTCCTAACAGGCTGTAGACTGGTATCGGTCTGCCGCCCAGGGGTTGGGAACCACAGAGACTAGTTAATGATCAATACATATATTAGAAGATGGGTATTATCTTTGTACTGTTGGTAAGCTCTATTATATGGTTGCAACATTGATCTCGAGAGTCAATTTCTCTCTATTCAGACCTTCACTTTGCCATTTGCTGTTTTAGTGACACTGGGAAAGTTATTTAACGTCTCTACATCTCTAAGTCACTCATCTCCAAAGTAAAGATAACAATAATGCCTATTTCAAATGGTAACTGAGGGCTGTCGGACTAATCATCATAAGAAAAATAAGGCCCACAAAGTTCTTAACACAGTGCCTGTTAGACAGTGAACATACATTAAAAGTTAATTTTAATAAAAATTGTTGTTATATGGTAAACTAGACAAGATCCATTATTCTACCTAATTTCTTTGATTCTTTATCCCATGATACTCAACCTTCTTAGCTGCCTTGTTTTAACTAATTAATCAGGTAGGTATAACCCGGTTTTAGTGAAGCACATAGATATAAATCACAAGACATTTTATGTTCTAGCCTGAGGATTGCTAACGCTATTTTCAGTACAACATAGATAGTAAATATCTTAGGCTTTGAGGATTATACAGTCCTGTGCTATAACTAATCGTTTCTGCCATTGTAGGGCAAAATAGCCATAGATCACACAGATGATGCCAAACCAAATAGGTCTGGCTATGTTCCAATAAAACTTAATTTAAAAAAACTGAAATTTAAATTTTGTATTGTGTTATAAAATATTATTCATTCTTTTTTTTGCAACCATATAAAGAAAAAAGCAGTCAGCTTCCTGGCCACACACAAAGAGGAGGTAAAATGTATTTGGCCCTCACGTTATAGTTTATCTAACTGTGTTCTAATATATTATTTCTATTACCACTATTTACCTGATATAGTGTATTTATAAACTGAAGAATGACAGGGTTTATAAATTTAAAAAGAAGACTTGTATTTCTCACAAAGTGTTGCAGCCTGCACATGGCCATGCTGACAGGCCTGGAAGCAATAGCCTCAGCCAGAAGCCAGAAACATACCCGAAGGGAAAGGAAAGAGGATCGGAAATTGATGATGAGCAGGGTGGCTGAATATACATATTTAACAAAGTAAAGGAGGAGTCCTGAATATTTATGAAAGTGATGCCGGAATTTCAGGCTCTTGGTCTCAGCGATTCGAAGAAGGAATTGACGGACCACAATAGTAGTGGTAAATCAGGATTTATTTACAAGAAAGGAAATTAGAAGTATAAGAAAAATCAGACCTCCAGGCAAAGAGGAACCAGGAGGGGAGCAAACTCTCCTGCTACCTCTCCGAGGTCCAGCAGAGGTCTGCTTTGGAGGGGAACAGGCAGCTCTCCTGTTCCCTCTCCGAGGTCCAGCCGAGGTCTGTTCCTGAGCTGTTCTCTCTCCCACGTCCTGCAGAGGTCTGCTTTGGAGCTCTCTGCTCAGGGGTTCATATAGTCCCAGGGAGTTGTTTTGCCAGAACTTTTTAGGGGTGGGTCTTCATCAGTTACAGGCAGCTGTCCAATGAAGACCCGGGCCCTGGAAACTGACATGATATTGACCAGTCAGATGTGCACCGAGCTGACAGCAAGGCACCAGTGTCTTCCACACAGGTGTCCGGCCCTTACGCAAGCTGGTTTCTCCATACAGCCACAGCATCAGTGCCACCAGGGCCAAGGCAGCGGTTGTAGAGCTGCCTTGTCCTGCATCAATAGGAAAATCAGACCTCATGCCCCTTCTTATGTCACATGTACCAAAAAGTGGCAGCTTTAGCATGATCCAAGGATGGAGACTTTGGCTCTGCTGTCAAAGGTGGAGAGAAGGACTTGAAAACCTTTTGCAGGGGGCAGTGTCTGTGGCTCAGCGAGTAGGGTGCCAGCCCCATATATATGAAGGTGGCGGGTTCAAACCCGGCCTCGGGCCGAACTGCAAAAACAGAAAATAGCTGGGCGTTGTGGTGGGTGCCTGTAGTCCCAGCTACTTGGGAGGCTGAGGCAAGAGAATAGCCTAAGCCCTGGAGTTGGAGATTACTGTGAGTTGTATGTCACCAGGGCACTACTATACCGACAGCGATAAAGTATGACTCTGTCTTTACAAAGAAAAAAAAAAGAAAGAAAAGAAAAGAAAACCTTTTGCAGGGCTTTTCTGTAGACTCACCAGAACCGCTCCGGAGTAGGTAGGTGGACCCTTATCAGGAAGGAATGCTGGCTAGTGGGTTACAGTGCTGAAACTACAAAAGGAAAGAGCCACGTAAGACAGCGGATGGAAATCAGCAGTGGAGCAAGGCTTCCCCAGGCTGGTCTGACCATTAGGGAAGAAAGCTGGATAGCAGTAAAGGAGGGAAGAGGTGTAACCACATGACCGCGTGTCTTGTCAACACAACTGGGAACTCAAGTTTTAAGGTTTGTTTGCATTCCATTTTTACTAAGAGAGGGGTCTGTTCAGTAGGTTGAGAAGCTTGGGGTTTAAGGCTGGTGCCTATGACTCAAGGAGTAGGGCGATGGCCCCATATACTGGAGGTGGCGGGTTCAAACCTGGCCCTGGCCGAAAAAGAAAAAAAAGAAGCTTAGGGTTTAATTTTTATTTCTCATATTTCAAGAAGACATTCTATATAAATGTTTTCAAAATTCTTAACTATTTAGTAGTCAAATTAATAAAAATGCTATAGTATTTACCTAGTATTATATGGTAATAGTCACAGTCCTAACAACTAACGATGTTACATATTCCTGACACAATTTGGCACATTTCTGATTTCCCCTGAAATGCAGATATAAAGTAAAGGGTACTTTAGGCATTGGTGTTGTAGTTGCTGCCTCTGAGATAGAGAATATGAACCTTCCTTATCCTTTTAATGAAATATCAAATTTGGAGTGTCAAGTGAACTCCAGAACCGAGGATAAATAATTGGAAACATATAAAGATCTGTCCAGAAGAAAGAGTCTCATTATCTTCACTTAGATAGGGAAAAGAATTGGATGTGGAGAATCTGCTCATGCATTTCAACTTTGGTTTCCAACACCACTTGTTTGATTAATTCTATGGCTCCATTTGAGAATTTGGATTATTTGAGATAGAAAAATGAAAAAGAGAGAAATCACCCAATGAATAAAGAAACTCTGCTACTCAACATCTCTGCTCTTTGAAGAATCTCTTGTGGATTCTGGGATATATTTTGCCCTGTGTTTATGTTGCCTGAAAGCTCTTTAACATGGGGAGGAGGAAAGGAAATGAAGATACCAGGAAGGAAAGGAAATGGAAGACAAATGAATGTAAAAGGGGCCTATATTAATTTATACTCAGAAACCTCAGAACCTGAAAATCATTGAAGATCATTCAAGAATTTAATTTAATCTCTGCTATGTTAATTTCAAAAAGGTGCAAGTTTTAAGTACACATGAGTTTATCAGAAGACCTATAGTTCTCTAAAATAAGTGTAAACTAAACAGCCAAATCCTTCTGTTTTTACACATGTAGTTTTATCAGAAGATAATCATGCTTATTTGCTTGTGTATTAAGGATGACTGTTTTTTTGTTTTGCAGTAACAGAACTGACCAGGTGCAAAAGAGAGCCTATGACCCCATAGCCTAAAATACCTGGCTCTCCACAGAAAAAAAAATTGCTGACTCCTAACCCAAAACCTTACTACTCTAAATATTGTTTATAGAGAATAGAATCTGTGTAACAAGAAAGACTGTTGGAAGTGCAAAATCTTGGGCCCCATTTCAAATCTATTAAATCAGAATCTGGACTTTAACGAGAATCCCAAATGACCTAATGATGAATACATGATTGAGAAGCACTGCCCTAAAATAATTTACTTTTGTGTACAAATACATGAAACATGAAAGCATAGGTGGGTGTGATGTTACTATAGATTCGTGAGAATTAGACCCTAGTTACTCTCCATGGGTTTTAAATTTATGTCTTCACAAAGGTTATATCCCTTAGTCCAAAACTCAAACTTCTGATGTAGAGATCATATCAAGAGATTAAAACAAAGTTTGAAATTGTTACATACCAAAATATTCTGGTAATTCATTAATTACTATCTCTGTGAGTCTTGGAAGAAGATGTTCTTTAAATTGCCAAAGACAATGAATGTAGGACAGCAGGCGTGTGTTTCATATTCAGAAACTAATTACATGCGGTTAAGTCACAATAATAATGTTTAAGAAAACTGTTTATGGTTTTATAGTTTAATCAGTCTAAAGAATTTATTTTTACACTTCATTCTCTTAATCAAAAGTAAAGACAGAACATGTTTATAAAGGAAAATAAGGAAATACATTTTTTGGCATGATGGAATGTAGCTCTATTTAATAGGTATTTTATACTTAGATTTTATTATTAAGCTTAGTTCAGTATAAATGCACATTTCAATGTCATGAATACATGGCATGAATGATATGAGAAGCAATTTGCATTTATATAGCACCTTTCAAAGATTTGGGATAGCAAAGCAAAGCATAAATGCTTGTGTAACTTTGCAATTAAGAATTCGCTTCTAATTACTCCTACTTAAATGTGCAGTCTCTTTTTAATCACAACATTTTTACACCTGTGGTTAAGTGCTCTGACAGAGTCTTAGCCTTATCTCTAAAGCATTCAAATTGCATGACTGGATTTTGTAATGAAGGCTTAGTTTGCCGGTAGGGAAATAACCACAGACATGTAACACCAACAAACAATATTAAAGACATAACTAAATTTAAAAGCATCATTCTCTGGGATTATGTATTCATTCAGATCAACACTACACACACACACAATGTCCAGCTCTGGAGCATGTTGAAGATTCAGGCTCAGGTATACTTCTCCGGTAGCACTAGGAAGTTAAAAGATGGGATCTGAAAAGCAGCTTGTAAATGTATGCCTGCCTATAGTAAATCTTTAGCTACTGGAGCCACAATTGCTAACATGTGTGAGAGTCTTAGTTTTCTTGTATAACCAAGGGACGAGTAAATAACATAGTGTTAAAAAAAATTGATATCGTACTACTAGGGGAAAGCACAATTTGGCTGCAACATATGGTTCTGGAAAGCTGCAGCCTCGTAAATGGAGCTGAGGAAAGAAAAGCAATTCTGGAAAGGAGGTTGTAGCTAAATAGAAGGCCCTGGTGGCAGCCATCTACATAACTGACTGCAGTAAAGCTCGAAGCTCCATTTTCAAAAGCTGATTAGGAAGAAGATTTATTAAGAACCGATGGTGATCTGGGGACCCATATAGCACAAATAGACACGCCATCATTTCTGAACCTTGAAAGGCTTCCAATAGACAGCAGAATTGGGTAGACGCAGAAACAAATTTCAAAAATCCGTAGTCGATCCTGAAGAATCAGAAGTCAGAAGTTCTTGGATTTTCTATGAAGTATTTAATTATGAACATTAATGTTAAAATAGCCTTCCCATTTAAAAATCAAATATTGAACCTTCCGAGATATCAGTTATTGTGCTTATCTCCAATGATTAAAATAATAACAATAACAGCAGCAGCAACAACAATAATAAAATAAAGACAACACTTTCTGCTCTCAGGAAAGTCACAGGACAGAGGAGGAGAAACACAATGAAACAACGTAACGTTTAAGTTGTACAGTGTGTTAGAAGAGCACAGAATATCAGATAATTAAGTCTGCTAGTCTCTGGGGAATCCCTCCCAAATACAAGGGAATTTCAACAAAAACCTGAAATACCAGCAGAGTAGGATTCTGTTAGCCACAACATTGGTGGTGGGGGGATGAATATCAGGGAGTAGGAACATTCCTGTATGAATATTCACAGGAATATTCAATATACAATTTTTTGTATGATCCTTGACTTTATGCATAAGCATTGCAATTATAACATGTTAATCAAGAAGATAGCCTCAAAAGTCAAATTTTCTCTATTTATTTTTAGCTGAGTGACTTTCAACAAGTTACTTAACTTTCATGAGTCTCAGTTTCTTTATCTTTATAATGGGGAAAAACAGAATATGCATCTGAGGAATATTGTAAAAACTTACTAATACTTAATGTAAAGCATTTAGAATTTTGAAATGTATCTAACAGTAAGTAAATGTTAGCTGTTGAATTATTTTTTTCTTTTCTGTTTTTAACTTCTGTCTCCTTTTAAATAAAGCAAGAGCCATTCCAGCATATGGAGAATGAAACAGCAAAATAAGCCTATCTGTTGCTAGGTTCTGAAGGAAAAGGTAAAGATTTTGCTATTTGGGATTAATAAAACACATTACTCATCGTCTTTAACCTGCTTCTTCTCCAACTCACATTTCCCATTACACATATCTATTCCTTACAATGATTTTACAAAACAGGTAATATTACTATTACTCCCCCAAATGAAGAAACTTAGTCTGAGAGATGAAATAATTCTGTCAGTTCAAAGAGTCACTTGTGAAACCAAATCAAAATGTAGGTGTTCTAGCCGACATCTAAATGTTGTTTAAAAACACCTAAATTTTATTATATTTTTTTTTATTAAATCATAGTTGTGTATATTAATGCAATCATGGGGTACAATGGGCTGGTATTATATACAATTTGAAATATTTTCATCGACCTGGTTAACATAGCCTTCATGGCATTTTCTTAGTTATTGTGTTCAGACATTTATATTCTACATTTAGTAAGTTTCACCTGTAAAAAACACCTAAATTTTAAAATAAACCAACTCTTTATCACTGTACTGAAATTTGGTAAGATAAGGTTTAGTCCAAAATAATCACCCTTCCATAACTGAAGTATAAAGGGAACCTAGCTTTGATTTACAGCAGGGTAAGTGGTCTAAGAATTACAAAAGACTCTCCTAACTACAATAATAAAATTTTGGATTGAAAAACATATTTTTAATCACATTGGAAAGTTTATCACAAAAAAAGAGGAATTTGGGCTAGAGCCCCAAAGCTCAGTGAGTAGGGCGCCGGCCACATACACCAGAGCTGGCGGGTTTGAGCCTGGCCCGGGCCTGCTAAACAACAATGACAACTACAAAATTAGCCATACGTTGTGGCGAGCACCTGTAGTCCCAGGTACTTGGGAAGCTGAGGAAATTGCTTAAGCCCAGCAGTTTGAGGTTGCTGTGAGCTGTGATGTCACAGCACTCTACCAAGGGTGACATAGTAAGATTCTGTCTCAAAAAAAAGAAAAGGTAATTTGTAGAAGTCAAGAATTAGGGATATAGAATCTAGATGGCTGACTAGACACAATGTATGTGTCTTGTCTTCTCCATGGACAGGAGCCAGATTAGTAGGCAGATTCTCACATTTTGAAAAGATCATCAAGGAGAGAATGCTCGGAAGCAATAGAAAGTGGATAAAGAGAGAGTTGGCCAGGTACTGGCTAATTTTGGGGAGAGGGCCCTACACATGGGGAAGAATTAAGACAGAAACCCTCAAGGCTCCGCTGTCCAAAACAAGCTTTTACACTCTTGTCTACAAGAGACCCCTCTGACCTATGCAAGCATCAGGCCTCATATAGGGAGCTGCTTGGAGACTGCATGCAGACATTGCTCCCGAAAGGGAACCCACATAGAATCCTATGGGTATTTCAGCCTAGAGTAACATCATTCAGATGCCATTCTCACAGCCTGACATTGGGGCACCTGCAGCCACTGTGGCTCTGAGCAGGGACAGAGGAGGCCAGGTGCTCTCATAAAACCCGGGAAAGTTCCCTATTGCCTTGTTGTAGTCTGCTATTAAGACATGAGCAAACAGCATTTCCCTCCATATCTCACTCATACTTCATGTCTCAGCCTTTCTGCTCACAGGTCTAAGGTGTCATTTTTGAGTACTTAATGCTGGACAGTGCCCTATACTCAGGTAGAGAATAAGCTAACACAGCAGCAGCCCCCACCTGGCTGGGGAGAGGCAGTGAAACCAGGCTTTCCTGCACTCATCTGGGATAGTGTCCACCATCCTGCAACTGGCTGTGATGGCATCAAGTCCCAAGAACTTGTCCCCAAAATTATGCCAGTGTAGCCTGCCAAAGAAAAGCACCCCCACTCTCTGGTTACAAGCATAAAATGTCTTTTGGGGAGTTTAAAGCCAACAGCACTCCACTATTGGGCTAAGTTTGGCCTGACCCCGCAGTAGTCCTGTCCAGCTGATGAGGGACAGGAGAGCATAAGCAACCCTGCAGATACCTAGGACAATTCCCCTTGCCCTGCCATAGACTCCAGTAAGACTGAGACAGAGTGGACTCCACCCATCCAAGTTGCTTGCTAATGCCATCTGCTTGGAGGAGGTCTTGCCCTCTTTGAGAACAAGCCCACAGATAAGTTTTATTTTGAGAGGTTAATACTGGTTCCTTCCCACCCTTAGACAAAGATCAAGGTGACATGGCTGTAACCAACACTTGGATGGGAAGGGAAAGGGTGAAATAAGCTCTACAAAGCACACTTAGGACTATATATACTGCCCTGCTTTAGTGGGATTTGGGGACAAGCCTGCCCAATCCATTCAAACTACCAGAAATACCAGTGTAGACCACTTGGGTCCTAATGGCTGACTCCACCACACCTCCCACATCACGTGAGCTGTTCAGAGGCCTATGAAACTGCCAACACTCTCAGTTCTCTGTCCACACATTTAACTCTAAGCTCCTCCCCTAGTTTCTAAGCAAGTCATGTGAAGGAGAATTGGCACCACTAGGCACATTAACAGTGCTGCCAGTGTAAAATGTTCTGGGGCCTCTCGAATCAGGCACATTCAGCCAACTCCTACCACCACTGAGGCCCAAAGACTGGCTAGACTGACATTCAAGTCCCTAGCAAAACCCTGTCACAACCTCAACCAGTAATTGTTCCCTAATCAATGAAGAAAATCACAAATACCTAAGAAATTATACAAATATCACACTACTGTAGGCACCAACAACCAAAGCCAAAGTGTACTACTCAACCAATAATATATATACATCTCCCCTTGAAAAACTTCTCCCTTTGAAAGCAACTTCAAAAAATCAGATCAAGCAAATACTACATCAGATGTACAGATATCAACAGAAGGACACAGGAAAAAATCAAGGAAATATGACACCATATAAGGACCACCACAATTTTCCAGCAACAGATACCAATCAAAAAAAATTCCTCGTAATATCAGATAAAGAATTCCAAATACTGATTTCAAAGAAACTCAAAGAGATGTAAGAGAAATCTGAAAACAAATATAAAGAAGTCAGAATTAATTCAGTATATGAATGAGAAATTTACCATGGAGATAGATATATTTATATATACAAACAGAATTTCTAGATCTCTAAAATTCATTGAAGGAAATGGAAAACATATTCAAAAGCTTTACAAACAGACTAGACCAACAAGAAGAAAATCTCAGAACTTGAAGATAGGACTTTTGAAATAATCCAGTCAGACAAAAATAGGGGGAAAAGAAGAAAAAAGAATGATCAAAGACCTTGTGAAGTCTGGGGCTACATAAAGTGACTGAAATTTTGAGTTAGCAATATACCCAAGGAGGAGAAGAGATTTAAAAGTTTAGAAAACCCATTTAAGGAAAATAACTAGTGAAAACTTTCCAGGACTAGCCAGGAAGTTAGAATGATCTTCACACAAATACACTGCAGAAAGGACTTCACCATAGCACATTATACTGAGAAAGACTAAAGTCAGTTTGAAAGAAAGAATTTTTAAATTAGGAAGAAAAAAGTGGCCACATATGAAGGAAATTTCATCAGACTAAAACTTCATAGACCAGAAAAAAATGGGACAGCGTTTTCGAAGTACTGAAAGGAAAGATATTGCCCATCAAGAATTTTATATCCTGCCAGAATAAGCATCATGAATGAAGCAGAAATACAGTCTTTAGCCTATGAGTATACACTGAGACATTTTATCACAGCTAGATTGGTCCATATGGGAAATGCTCAAAAGAGTCATAAACATGGAAACAAAAGGTCAATATTCACTATGATGAAAAAACATAAAAATATAAAACTCATAATTTTTATAAAAAACCAAAAAAGGAAGAAGAGAAAGGAATTAAATGACAACATAATAGAAGTTCAGCAAACAACAAACACAAAAAGAGAAAAAGTAAGAAACAAAAAATTTATAAAATAACTAGGTAACAAGATGATGAGAACAAAGCCTCATATATGAATATTAACTTTGAATGCAAATGGATTAAATGCTCCATCTAAAAGATGTAGATTAAGAGAATAGATAAATAAAACATGATCCAGCAATATGCTGTTTACAAGAAACTTGCTTTACCAATAAAGAGACATATACACTGAAAGTAAAGAGGTGGGAAAAAATACTTCATCCAAATATACACAAAAAGCAAGGAGTAGCTTATATTTATAACAGAGCAAACATTCTTTTAAACTAAAACAGTAAAAAAGGACAAAGAAATTCATTGTATAATGAATGATAGAAGGAACAATTCAACAAGAGGCTATAAAAATCCTAAGTATATGCATGCGACCAATATTGAAGCTTACAGATTTATGAAACAAATATTACTAGACCCAAAGAAAGAGATAAAAATACAGTAAGAGTGTGGGACTTCAATACCCTACTTGCAGCACTAGACAGATCATAAAGACAGAATCAAAAAAGAAATTGGACTTTATTGGACTTAAATTGGACTTTAGAACAAAAGGGGCTTAACAGACATTTATAAAATAATCCAAAATAATCTCTATTTTAAAGAATTAAGAATATACATTCTTTTCATCAGCACATGGAACATTCTCCAAGATAGACGCATTTTATTTTTTTTTTCTTTTTACTAAATCATAGCTATGTACATTAATGCAATCATGAGATACAATGTGCTCGTTTCATATACAATCTGAAATATTTTCATCAGACTGGTTAACATAACCTTCATGGCATTTTCTTAGTTATTGTGTTAAGACATTTGTATTCTGCATTTATTAGGTTTCACCTGTACCCTTCTAAGTTGCACCATAGCTGTGATCCCACCAATTACCCTCCCTGCACCCATCCTACCCCCTCCCTTTCCCTCCTTTGCCCTTTTCCCCATATTCTTATGCTATAATTGGGTTATAGCCTTCATATGAAAGCTATAGATAAGCTACATAGTACGGCTGAGTACATTGGATACTTTTTCTTCCATTCTTGAGATACTTTGTTAAGAAGAATATGTTCCAGCTCCAACGATGTAAACATGAAAGAGGTAAAGTTTCCATATTTTTTAAGGCTGCATAATATTCCATGGTATACATAAACCATAATTTATTAATCCATTCGTGGGTCGATGGACACTTGGGCTTCTTCCATGACTTAGAAATTATGAATTGGCCTGCAATAAACATTCTGGTACAAATATGTTTGTTATAATGTGATTTTTGGTCTTCTGGATATATGCCTAGTAGGGGAATTATAGACAGCATTTTAGTTCAAAAAAAGAAGTCTGAAGTTTTTTAAAAATGGAATTATATTAAGTACCTTCTCAGATGTTAGTGGAATAAAGGTAGAAATCTATACAAAGGCAAACTTCAGAAATTACATAAATATATGGAAATTAAATGACATGCTTTTAATGATCACTGGGTAAACAAAGAAATAAACATGAAAATTTAAAAATTTCTTGAAATAAATGAAAATAAAAACACAACATAGGAATACTTGTGGAATACAGAAAAAGTAGTGCTAAGAGGGATATTCATAACATTGAATATCTACATCAAAAAGGTAGAAAGATTACAAATTAACAATCTAACAATCAAATTAATGTACTTCAAGGCACTAGAAAAACAAAAATAAAATGATCAATGAAACAAAAATTGGTTCTTTGATCAGATGAACTCACTGCCAAGTTCTTTCAGGCATACAAAAAATAATTGGTGACAATCCTCCTGAAACTCTTCCAAAAGATTAAGAGGGAAGAAATCCTTCTTAACTCATGCTACAAAGCCAGTATCAACCTAAGATCAGCAAGCCTGGAAAGGATGCAACAAAAAAAGAAAACTACAGATCAATAACTCTGATGAACATAATTAGCAAACCCAATCCAACAGCACAATGAAAGGATAAGGGTTTTGTCTCAGGGATAGGATGCAAATATGGTTCAACATAGGCAAGTCAAAAATGTGATTGGCCACATAAACAGAATTTCATTTTTAAAAAATAACTCATGTGATCATCTCAACAGATGTGGAGAGAGCATTTCATAAAATCCAGTATCACAGAGAAGATTAACATGGTCCCTGTGCAATGATGACATGCAAATTCATAAAGTGTTCCATATTTTTAAGCAACTTCAAAAAATAAAAATAAAATAAAAAATAAAATCCAGTATCATTTTATGATAAAAATCCTCAAAAAAGTCATCATAGAAGGAACTCAAAATAATGTAAGCCATGTATGACAAGCTCACAGCCAACAGTATACTAAATGAGGAAAAGTTGAAAGCATTCTTCCTAAGAACTGGAACAAATAAAAGATGCTCATTTTCACCATTTCTCTTCAAAATAGCATGAGAAGCTCTATCCAGAGCAATAAGGCAAGGAAAGTAAAAAAGATCATCCAAATAGGAAAAGAGGAAGTGAAATTACAGTAGAATCTTCTTAAACTGACCACCCCAGGAACTGTAACAAATTGGTCGAAATATAGAGGTAGTCAACATAGGAACTACTAGGCCTACTACACCGAAATGTACATGGGGTACATGTCCAGTCTAAGAAAATTAGGTCAACTTAAGGAGGTAATCAAGATAGGGAGGTGGTCAACTATGTTCTACTCCTGCATTTTTTGTTTTTGATGATCTTTTACATAGAAAATCCTAAAGATTCCTCCAACTGTCTCCTAGACTTAGTAAATTAATTCAACAAAGTATCAGGTTATAAAATCTATGTACAAAATTACCAGCATTTCTATGTACCAACAATGTCTAAGCTGAGAGTCAAATTAAGAACTCAATCCCACGTATAATAGATGCAAAAAATAAAATTAAATACTTTGAAATAAATTTAACTGAGGAGGTAAAAGCCCTCAATATGAACCATAAACCACTAATTTACAAAAATCATAGATGACACAAATAAATGGAAAAACATTACATGCAGATGGACTGAAAGAATAAATATTATTAAAGTATCTCATGCCTATTATCCTAGCACTCTGAGAAGCCAAGGAGGGAGAATAGCTTGAGCTCAGGAGTTCCAGATCAGCCTGAGCAACAGCAACACCACATCTCTAAAAAAAGAAAGAAAGAAAGAAAGAAAGAAAGAAAGAAAGAAAGAAAGAAAGAAAGAAAGAAAGAAAGAAAGAAAGAAAGAAAGAGAAAGAAAGAAAGAAAGAAAAATTACCTGGGCATTGTGATGGTACTTGCAGTCCCAGCTACTTGGGAGGCTAAGGCAGAAGGATAGCCTGAACCCAGGATTCTGAGATTGCTATGAGCTAGGCTGATGTCATAGCACTCTAGCCTCAGAGCGAGACTCTATCTCAAAAAATAAAAAATAAAATAAAATAAATCAAGGGCCATCCTACACAAAGCAATATACTGACTCTATGCAACACCTATCAAAATTCCCAAGTCATTTTTCACTAAATTAGAACAAAACAGTTCTAAACTTCATATAAAATCAAAAAAGATCATGATTAGCTAAAGCAATCCTAAGCAAAAAGAACAAAATGTAGCGGCATCACATTACTTGACTTGCAAATATACTAGAAGACTATCATAACCAAACCAGCATGCTACTATTATAGCATGTATGTAATCTATGTATAGTAGATACATAGATTAATGAAACAGAATAAAGAACCTAGAGATAAAACCACATACAACCAACTGATGTTTGACAAAGCAGACAAAAATAAACACTGAGGAAAGGAAAAGGGCACTCTATTTAACAAATGGTGCTAGGGAAATTGGATAACCATATGCAGACAAAAGAAACTGGATCTCTATTTCTCACTGTATACACAGTTAATTCAAGAGGGATTAAAGACCTAAATGAAGGCTCTGAAACAATAAAAGCCCTATAAGAAAATCGAGGAAAAACTCTCTGGACATTGGCCTCAGCAAAGAATTTATGACTAAAATCTCCAAAGCAAATGCAATAAAAATATAAATAGACAAGTGGGACTTAACTATTGTTAAGTGGGACTTAGACTAAGTGGGACTAAACTGAAAAGCTTCTTCACAGCAAAAGCAATAAACAAAAGAGTAAATAAAGATTTACAACTATTATGTACCCATAATAATTAAAACATTTTAAATATATTTGTAAAAAAACAAGTAAACAAACAATCTATAAAAACTAGGAAAAAATATCCACAGGCTATGCATCTGACCACAGTCTATGTGTAGAAGAATCATCAAGGAAAAAGCAAATAACACCATTCAAAAGTGGGCATGGGACATAAATAGACATTTTCCAGAAGAAGAGAAATAAAAGGCCAACAAATATGGAAAAATGCTCAATATTACTAGTCATCAAAGAAATGCAAATTAAAACCATAGTGGGATACCACTATACTCCTGCCAGAATGACCATTATTAAAAAGTTCTGAAACAGTAGATACTGGTGCGAAAGCAATGAAAAGGGAAGGCTTATACACTGTTGGTGGAAATGTAAATTAGTTCTAACTCTATGGAAAATGGTATGGAGATTTCTCAAAGAAACAAAGTAGATATACTACTAGATCACTAATCTCACTACTGGGGGATCTACCTAAAGGAAAATATATCATTTTATAAAGAAGATATTTGCACCTGTGTGTTTACCACAGCACAATTCACAATCACAAAGATATGATATCAACCTAAGTGCCCTAAAACTGATGAATGTATATAAAAATGTAGTGTATATATACCATAAACTATAATTCTGTGATAAGAAAGAATGAAGCAATTTTTTTTGCAGCACCTTGGATGAAACTGGAAGTGAAGTAACTCAGGAACAGAAAAATAAATGCCACATGGCCTCAGTTATAGGTGAGAACTAAACTGTGGGTAGACAAGGGCCTACAGAGTGGTATAATGGACATTGGAGACTCACAAGAGGACAGGATGGGAGGTGGTAAGGGGTGAAAAGTTACCTGTGGGGTACAATGCACCCTACCCAGGTGATGGGGAAACCAAAAGCCCAGACTTTACACCTACACAGCATATATATGTAATGGAACTCATCGGGCACTCTGTATATCTATTAAAAAATTTATAAAGGAAAAAAAAAAAGAATTACGTGAAAGTAGAAATTCTAAAAGATAAGTGATCATCAAAAGTGGTTTTTGACTAGGAAATCTCCTTGAAATCTGAGTCTTTGAGCTACCATTTCGATGACTACAGAAGGTAAAGCCTAAAGCTAAACAAAGCTGTGTAGCCTCATAGATGATTCCACATATTACAAAAGCTCGAAAAGGAAATCAGAAAAGAGATTAAAGGAGCCCACCTGCTGTAGCTGCAAGATTACTCTGTCATTCATAGCATAAAGAGTCAGAATGGACAAAACCCCATCATGTGAGTTAAGATGATAGTGAGTTATAGGCTATTCCACTAGGTGACTCCATGGTGCCCATCGATGGAGCTGAAGATCCAGGTAGTAATATTCTCTTATCCATCCAAAATCTTACTATGCAGAAATCGGATTGAACTTGTGTGGAAAGTAACTTGAACCCCTAGTGTAGACTTGTCTAAACTATACTAATTACTGACACTAACAACAGCAACAACAGCAAATACCTGAAAGTAGAATCAGTCTTCAGTCTCGCCTATCATTTCTCTCTTCTAGATCCAGAAATATTCACTTGGATCAGTAATTTTGCTTCAGAACTGATGTTCTTTTTAAAGAAACTCTAGTAGTTGATATCAATTCTGATTCGAATTTGGGCTTTACATTTTCTTGAGTAGACAGCACCTCACTGTCACTGCGATGTTATTGCTTATTTCATTTTTGTTAATTATGTTGCACCTGAGTTTATGATGATTCCATTTTTCATATCTATGTTCAAGGTCCAGCTCAACCAAGTGTGTTGACTGAAGACCATCAGAAAAGTAGATCATAAGGAAAGTCCAAGAATAAAATAATTTTAGGGTAGACACAGATATTTCCAGTGTTAGAAGGAAATCAGGGCTGTGTTCACACACAGTAGCCAAATGTATGAAGGGAGATAGTGAAAGTGGGAAAATAGTTAGAAATGCAGTATATTTTTCTTACAGACTGACAACACAGACATATCAGGGAGTTAAAAAACAGTTACACATGACTCAAAGCAAGAATTTTTGAGGCAAAGATTTCACAATAGTATTCAGTCAATTCTGCTTCCCTCTATTCACATTCAAATGTTCCCATTGTGATTCTACCCTTAAGCTGGCTTGTAGAATAGTTTATTTTTTATTTTATTTTATTTTATTTTATTTTATTTTATTTTATTTTATTTTAGTATGAAAGGTCTTTATTGGCGGGGGATGCTGCAGAGCAGCATTAAGGAGGAGAGAAGAGAGAGAGAAAAAGAGAGAGGGAAAGAGAAGGGGAGAGGAAGGGGGAGAGAGGAGAGAGAGAAGATAGATGTGGGAGAGAGGGGGCAGAGAGGGAAAAATGTAGAATAGTTTATTAAAGACTTTGAAAGCTAAGAAAAAGGGTTTAGATATAAGATGTTAGGCAAAAGACAGTCTTTGTAGATTTCTGAACTGTCGTGGCCCTTATGGCCCCGTCTCCATCACTGCAGGAAGGAACCAGGCGTGACAC
>CAUYRH010155047.1:0-26067 GCA_963574655.1 Perodicticus potto
GTATTAGCAAGAAAAGAACAAGTGATCCCATCTCAGGGTGGGCAAGGGACTTGAAGAGAAACTTCTCTGAAGAAGACAGGCGCATGGCCTACAGACACATGAAAAAATGCTCATCATCCTTAATCATCAGAGAAATGCAAATAAAAACTACTTTGTTTCCATATAACTTTTAAAAAATTTTTTGTTTCCAAAACCTTCCCATTTTTTCTAGGTTTTCTAGTTTGTGTGCTTAGAGGTTTTCATAGTATAAATGGATGATATTTTTATTTTTGTGATATCAGTTGCACCGTATCTTTTCTCATTTCTGATTGAGCTAATTTGAGTCCTTCTCTTCTATTACTGGTTATTCTACATGGTGGTATACTAATTTTGTTTATCTTTTAAAGAAACCAACTCTTTGTTTTATTGATTCTGTATATTTTTTATTTTTATCATTATTATTTTTGCTTTCAATTTCATTTAGTTCTACTCTGAGTTTACTACATCTTTTCTTCTGTGAGCATTGAGTTTGGTTTGGTTTGATTTGTTCTTGTTTTAGCTCTTTGAGGGGTGACATTTGGTTTTTAATTTATGATCTTTTCATCTTTGTGATGCAGGCACTTTGTGCTATGAATTCCCTCATATTACTATTTTCACTGTATCACAGAGATCTCAGAAGCTTGTGTTACCTTTGTCATCTGTTTTGAAGAATTGTTTTATTTCCACCTTTATTTTTTATTCCCCCAAGGATCAGTCAGCAAAAGATTGTTTTGTGTAATTTCTATATATTATATTTGTGTAGTTTGGGGCATTTGTCTCAGAATTGATTTCTACTTTTATTTCACTGTGGTCTGAGAAGATACCTATATGATCTTTTAAAATTTGCTAAGACTTGTTTTCTGTTCTAACATGCAGTATAGCTTGGAAAACATCCTGTGTGCTGATGAGAAGAATGTATTCTCTATAGTTTGGGAGTAGAATGTTTTGTAGATAATCTATTACCTACATTTGTTCTAGAACCCCTTTTAAGTTCCATGTTTTCTGGTGATTTTATGCCTTACTGATCTGTCCAGTTTGCCAGTGAACTATTGAAGCCCCTGGCTATTACAATGTTGCTATTTATATCTTTCCTTAGATATAATAGAAGTACTTTTATGAGACAACTCCTGTGTTAGATAAATATGTGTGTATGTGTACACATATGTATAATATGTATACACACAAATACACATACACACATATATGTGATTGTTATATCTTCTTGTTGAATTGTTCTTTTTATCATTATATGACTGTTTTTTGTCTTTTTCTTAACTATTGTTGATTTAAAGTCTTTTTTATCTGATATGAGAATAGCTACCTTTCCTTGGTTTTAGTTTCTATTTACATGAAATATTTTTTTCACAACTTTACCATGAGTATATGAGAATGTTTGTGAATACATAGATTTCTTTGAGTCAGTATACATCTGGTTGGTGTTTTATTATCAATTCATCCAATCTATATCTTTTAAGTGAGGCATTAACACCATTTATATTCAATGTTAGTATTGATATGTAAGGTACCGTTCTGGTCATCATATTCATTTCTACCTAGAAGCTTTGTCTCCTTCACTGTGCTATATAGTTATAAGAGTTGTATGTTTTAATTCTCAAATGTTTTTCCACTGCTGGGTATTGATTATTTCATTCCATGTGTAGCACACTTCTAAGGATTTCTCATAATGTAGGTCTCATGGTGTCAAATTCTGTGGCCTTTGCGTCTCTGGGGAATATTTATTTCTCCTTCTTTTATAAAATTTAGTTTTACAGGATATAAAATTCTTGGCTGTCAGTTATTCTCTTTTAAATTAAAAATGGCCTTGCAATCTCTTCTGGCTTATAAGATTTCTGCTGAGAAGGCTGCCATTTGTCTGATGAGTTTTCCTTGGTAAGTTATTGGATGCTTTCACCTCACAGCTTGCAAGATTTTCTCCTTTGCTTTGACTTTGACCAAAATGATGATTGTGTGCCTTAGTTATGCCCTATTTGCCATGAGTCTTCTAGATGTTTGATGATGTTCTTGTATCTAGATGTCAAAATCTCTAGCAATACCAGGAAATTTTCCTCCGTTATTTCCTCAAATAGGTGTTTTTAAATGCTTTTTTCTTTTTCTTCTTTTTCCCAGAGATACTTATAATTTTTAAACATGTCTGCTATACAAAATTCCATATTTCTCAGAGACATCATTCATTCTTCATTTTTGTCTAACTGAATTAATTTGAAATCCTTATCTTCGAGAATGAATGATTTTGTTTTATTGTTTTTTTCTGTTTGTCTAGTTTATTCTAAAACTTTCTACTGTACCTTGAAATTCCCTAAATGACTCTTTGGAACTCTTTTTTTCCTGAATGCCATCAGAGCTATTTTTATGTGAGATCTGACAATTAACTTTGTGAACTCATCCTAGAAAAAGTATTTTGAAGTATGGACTAACCACAGATATCAGTACTTCAGAAGGGGAGTACTTTGAAGGTGACCATAGTAATATTCAGCAAGGAGGTATGTAGCACTTTTTTTAGGATGAGTTAATCAATTAATTATTTAACCTTGTATCTCTTTTAGGCCAATAAAGGTGTGAGCAGGTGTGTCAACACCAGAAGAAAGATTTAAGGATGAGTGCATCTATCCCATGTTTTCTTTTGCTCTGACCTGAAACTTTAAATGCTTCAGGTATTGATTATTACACTATCCTGAGTCCTGAAATGAAGAAGGTAGGAGATGAGCTTCCAGGTAGATCATGATGGACATGATATGTGGGAAAGAAATAAATCCTTGTCATTATAAGCCCCTAAGATCTAGGGGATATTTATTACCACAGCATTTCCTTATCATGCCTGACTCACTTAGAGAGCAAAAGCTCTCATGACTTTCCTTAAAATGTATATGGACACTTTATGTCCTCTTTCAAATCTGATTTTGTAATTTAAAATAATTTTTAAGACAAACAAATGAAAATAAACTATTGCAATAACAATCTACTAACTGAAGTTTTCTTAGTAGATTCTGTAATAACAATATCAAGAAGAAAAAATCATTAGCTTTCAGTCTTACATGTCAAGTAAGATTTATCCAAACAAAATGGAGTGGAATTTAGCCTAGTTAACAATAGGAAGCAATGGTCTTAAGACTTTGAACAGAAGGGGCAAACCCTTCAGGCAGCAATCAATAGCTAGTGTCAGCAAAGGAGCTGTTTGTGTGTTCTCTATGAAAGACAAATTGCTGCTTTATTGACAGTCATTCTCTGCTGTGCCCAGTTTGAAAGATAAAAAAGGAAGCAGTTCTCAGCTTCAACATAAGCAGTGAAAGTACATCCACCTCAGAGGGAAAACACACAAACTTATAACTATTTTTCTTTGAAAAAAAATGGTTATAAAAACACCTGATAATCAAGACTCTCTTCCCAAGATTATGAACATCTTCTTATTACTGGCCTAAAAGGGTGATAGCACTAGTGGTTTTCCATTTTTCCTTCCAAGGACTCTCTTGACATAAAATTAATTTTTGGAGAAATTTCCTTCACCTTTCTTTGAACTTAATATTCTCATCTTTTAGAATTATTTCTTGTTTATTTTAGAAGCTCAGGAGGTGTTGACATATAGGGATTGCTCATAATGACATAAAAGTAGATAGTAAAAGTACTCATTTTAAAATTCAAGTTAGGTAAACTTACAGCTTTCTTTAAACAGATATGAGACATATAGCACCTTGCACAGTGTCTGGCACATAACAGTCAATGGACTTTCTTCCCAATGAGCAAGTAAAAGTGCATTTCATCTTAATTTAAGATTTCCTATTTTAGGCTTTGGTATAATGGCACAACTGGTCTTTGACATAAATTATGAACGTTTAGGGAGAACAGCCTTAGATGTCATCTTGCTTCCATGTGTCAGATCACATTTCTCCCACACATTTCAACTTCCATAAAAATTAGGGAGAAATTTCTTTAGATGTTTTTATAACACACAGTTTTACCTCATGAAAAACAGTCAACTAAATCAGACAATATGCATCCCCTTTCAGGATCCATTTTTTAAGTCAGACAGCTTTATGATTTTACTATAAAAACATGCATTGTTCTAGTCAGAGTTTACTGTCACATCATACTTACTGATATGGAAAATTCCATATGAAGTATATTAATGATATTCATAAAATGAATATTTTTATTAAGAAGAATGCATAATTCATTACCTACTTTTCACACCTATAAATTCAAACCTATAGATTATTTGCCACAGAAGGCAGATTCCTCTTCTAAAGTTGCATATACAAGGAGGAAAAGATGATGATGATGATGATGGATAGACAGATAACAGATAGATAAATGTGAGGAACCAGTTACAGAATGCAGCTCTCTTGAGCTAGTAGTTGTTCAGTGAGAACACATGACAGATGATATATTTCAGAGATGATAGGTAACAGATAACATATTTCCTTAATGATATTCTTCACCAGTAAATAAGTTTTCCCAATAGAAAATTGAATGAGACTGCACCAATTACCATAACACGAAATCTTTATTCATTCAACAAGTGCTACATAAATGTACAAATATTTTATGTTCAAGAGAAGAGTGTATAGATTTAGAGTGAGTCAAACTCTGGATCCAGAGTAGGATTAACTAGCTGTGTGACCTATCAGCTAACATTACATAAGCCTTGGCAAAATTATTAATGGTTATGCTATATTGATGTCATAATAATTAAAGAAAATAATGTAAATATCCTAGAACTGAGCCTGGAATAAGGAGGCATTCAATAAATGTCCTTGGGTGAACTTTCCCAGCAATCCAGTATCCAAATTCTTTCCTTTTAGAAAGATAACATAGAAGACAATATTTCCAAGCCTCCTGATAATTAGGTTTCACCATATGACTAGCTATAATCAATGTAATATGAACAAAAGTGCTAACCAAAGTTAATAAAGAAGACCTCACATTTTGTGTAGTGAAGCTACAAGATCAATCTGCTTCCATCACTCTAGTATTCTGAGTAACCAGGTGTAACAGAGCTTCAAACAAAATCAACATGTAGCCTGATTGAGAAATACATTTTTATTATGTTTAGCCAGAAATTAGTGTAAAGAATAGGTTGCTATTGCAAATAAAATTTAAAATATGTAACATTGAATAAGGAATTATATGGAAAGTGGAAAAATAAACTTCAATTTCAGAATGCAGGAGGGAAATTGTCACCAAACATAAACTGAGAGACAGATTATGAAGCTAATGATATTGATCTTTTAGGAGGAAAGAGTAGACAGTTAGATGGTTGTAGAATATACATGGCTAATATTGGCAACATTTGAAAAGTCATTATTAGGAATGAATGGGAATGCATGAGCTTAAAGATGAATTAGTCAAATTACAGGCAGCAATAGATAAGAATTGGAGACATGCAATTTTGCCTATGATGGAAAAGCTTATATCAGATAAACATTTCCATCAAAAATTGCCAAAGGTCATCAGAGAGCAATAGGAAGACAATACCTGAGTGCATATTATGAGGTAGAGAAGAGAAATTGCTTTTCATGAGTCAAATTTTCTGCATTGTTTGCTCTACAATTGTCAGTTTATAATCAGGACAGACAAGCTGAGAAGCTGAATCAAAAGCAACAACTAAGAAGCAAGTTAACTGAACAGATTTTAACAATATTGTTGAAGTTCAAGGTAAAAAGAAAGCTAAGATTAAGGAGTCACAATTCAGAAGGAAGAGAGAACTGAATAAAGAGATGATTCCATCTCTTCACCCCTTAAGGAGTTTGCTGATTCCTAAATGCAATAGTAGAATGGGGCCAAGAGTGAGAAGTTAAGCAGAAAGCTGAGGCTTAGTGGCAGAGAACTCAACACTACTCTCTATAGTCTCACAATACTGGTGTGGGGGAGTGACCCCCAAGACCACTTTCAGGTTTGATAATCACTAGAAAGACTTTCTGGAATTGAAAGTTGTTATACTAAAGCTTATTATTACAGCCAAAGGACACAAATTAGAATCAGCAAAAGGAAAAAGGAGTATAGAAGAAATCAGGAGAAACCAGGAGAAATCGTGTAACTATTCCTTCCAGTACAGTCAACCAGGAACAGCTTCATTCTCCTAGTAACCCTGTGTGAGAACACGTTCAAGTAGCTGCTAACCAGGAAAGTTCACCCGAGCCTTGAGTACAGGGTTTTTACTGGGGCTTATTCACAAAGATCGGCAGGCAGTCATCCTGACTTCAGTTATTCAGACCCCAACACACTCCCCAAAGCAAATCCAGGAATTTATTATGAATCACATAGAGTCAGGATAAACTTATGAGGTCACACAGACACAGTATGGTCCAAAGACTTGGGAATATAAAACCACTGCTATAAGATGAAACATTCCAAGGCCCAGTCCTGAAAGCAAGACTTTGTTTAGCAGGTACAGGATTTGAGCAACCCTACCCTGCTGTCAACCTTTTCCTGCACAATTGGGAAAACAAAAATTGTGATGAAATGCCCCCCACCCAAGAATGATAGACTCATAAGCTTTTAGTCGGGGGCCCCAGAATGGTTATATAATAGGCACAATAATGGTGCCCCAAAGATATCTACATCCTAATCCCTGGAACCTTCGAATATGTTAGGATGTTTGACAATTTAAATTCTGTTAGGTTACATGACAAAGCAGAATTAAGAATGTAGATGGAATTAAGGTTGCTAATGAGCTTACCTTGATCAGGAAATTATGCCAATTTGTATGGATGGGCCAATGTAATCACAAGGGTCCTTATGAGTGGAAGACAGGAGGAAGAGTGTCAGAAGAAAGGAAATTGTGAGGAAGTAGCAAAGTTTAGAGGGATTTAGCATAAAGTTTACATGCTTTAGAGATGAATGCCTGTGCATATGGACACGAGGCAGCCTCTAGAAACTAGAAAAGGCAAGGAAATGGATTCTCTCCTGTCATCTCCAGAAGGAACACATTACTGACAACATCTTAATTTCAGCCAAGTGAGATTCATCTCAGATAGGTGATCTCCTGTATTGTCAGAGAATTCATTTGCGTTGTTTTAAATAATTATCAGGTGATTTGTTTCAGCAATCACAGAAAATAAATACACGCTTCATCAAATGATGTTAAAGGATATCTGAAATTCATAGTTATTGTTTGATATATTAATACTCTTTCATTGGTAATAAATATACAATGGAATAATTCTCAAAATTCTAGGCGAGTCTCAGAAAGATTTAAGGAACTGATAAAAAACGCTTTAAATGATCTCATCATAGTATAAGCATTATACTCAGAGATATTTGGAAATTAAGCAATAAAAACTTATAGGTCAAGGAAAACTTAAAATTATAAAAAAAAATTTAGCACAATATTGCATATAAAATTGGGTAGAAAGCAGTACAAACTTTGTTTAGCATGGAAGCTGATAGCATTAAATGTACATGTCAGAAAGTAAGATAAGCTGGAAAGTAATTATTTAAAAATTCATTTCAAAAAGTTAACAGTATTAAATACAAAGAATTATAGGAAATAAAACAAAAGTTAACGAAATATAAGCATGGGGATTGTATACTTCACTTGTTCAGAAACTAAATGCAATCAGGATGTGCTGAAAGGTAACTGAGAAGTTTCCTATTTTAGTATTTGAGAACTCTTGGGTTAAAAGCATTTCTGCCACTTAGGAGTTACATAATATCGGGCAAGTTATTTATAATCCTTAAACATCAATTTTATCAGCTACATTATGAGGATGATACTGAAAACTTTTGTTAGGGTTTTTGTAAGGAATAAACAGAAATCTGATAATAACTGTCACATAATAAATACTTAGAACATGATAACTATTAATATTTTTATCCCAGGAATGATTTTCAACTGGAGCTGAAAAGCCTTGCAGCCTAGAGCAATGCAACTAAAAGCATTTCATGGTTCCTTATTTATCAGAACCACAAGTCATATAACATACTACTTTCCATTTAAGAAAAAACTTCTTATAAAATGTAAAGGTAATTTTATCAAAATCAGCTAAGATTTATTCTCATATTTTTTGTGGGGAGGCATCAATAAGAACTGAGACCTATATAATTTCTCTTTTTCAGCAAAGTACAAATACATTTATTGTCTCCAACTATATTAACATTTAGTCTTCATGCAATAACATAGTAATCATGCAATAAAGTCATACTAATCAGCCTATTTTCCTTCCTTCCTGACATATTGTGACGGTTCTACTAAAGTCACAGGCAAAATCTGAGATGACAAATTAACACTTAACATTCTCATCATTGAAAAGAATCAGAAATACATCTCAAGTGCCTTGGTGTCATCAAAAACACACTGAAGAGGAAACAGCTCAGATATGGGGAAAAAAGTGCTCAAGTGATTTAGCAGAGGTTATGCTTGGTGGAAAGATGAAATGTGTTTGCTGCTTCAATGACCCAGTTTAAACTCACCAGTCTCAGAGGTGAATGGGCTCTGAAAAATGTTTTCTTAAAAGCTTTCACCTTACATGGTTTGTTACTGCCTTTTTTTTTTTTTTTTTTGACCATATACTGTCCAAGTGCAGAGTTCAGGAGTTAAGAGTTCTAAACATTTTATAATTATAAAGTATAATTGTCAAACTGTGGGAGAGGTTGTTTAGGACTCTTAGGTGAATAGGAAAATGTGGTTTACTTCAAACCAACCAGCGAAAGTATCAAGATATAAACTGCCAATCTCTTTAGGAAGTAATCAATTCTGAAACTATATCACTGGGCAAAAATAACATGGTTGAGGAAACTTACATTTCTTGCAAAGAGAAATTTTGCATAGCATGCAACATTCTGTCAGGCTTAATTGTTATTTAAGAAATAGGTTTTTATTATTTCTGTCTTTCAGATGATGAGTCACAGAGATAGGAGCTGTCTTACATAAATTTGTATATTCTATAGCCTCAAATATAATTTATTTGTCTCAGTTGCTGGTCCTTTGATATTCATTTGTGTACCAAGCAATCTCCAAAGTGCAAGATTCTCCTTTTCAAAGAACAGCCTAACAAATTTAAAGGCGAGGTAAGACAGAAGTGCCTTTAGGCTAGAGGCATCTTCTTCCAGTAATTCACCAAAATGAAGAAAGGGAAAGAGGAGAGGCACCCTGTACATGTTCTCTAGGCCTTTTAGAAAACACAGAGTTTTTCCATTGGTCACATACATGCCAATCTATAAGAAAGGTGATATTATAGACATCAAGAGAATGGGTACTGTTTGTTCAAAAAGGCGTACCCCCTAAATGTTCCCATGGCAAAACTGGAAGAGTCTACAACATTACCCAGCATGTTGTTGGCATGTTTGTTGTAAACAAACCAATTAAGGGAAATATTTTTGCCAAGAGGATTAATGTTCATACTGAGCATATTAAGCACTCCAAGAGCTGGGATAGCTTTCTAAAATGCATGAAGGAAAATGATCAGGAAAAGAAAGAAGTCAAAGAGAAAGTTACCTGGGTTCAACTGAAGTGCCCACCTGCTCTACCCAGTGAAGCACACTCTCAAAACCAATGGAAGGGAGCCTGAGCTTCAGGACCTATTCCGGATGTCTTCATGGTATGAGAGGGATAGCAAGCTTTGTCACATCCAATGGAAAGGCCCCTGAGCTGCTGGAACCTTTTCCCTGTGAATTCATGGCATGAGGTACATAGCTGTAAAGAATTAAGGTCTACTGTAATGAAATAATAGGTGTAAAGAATAAAGAGCTACTGTAAAAAAGAAAAAGAAAAAGAAAAGAAAGAAGTAAGTAATTAGTTGGATATTGTTGAGTTAGAACACTATTGAGTTTGCTGTGAAAATTAAATAAAGATTAGAAACATTTTCTACCACCAGAAGTTTTGGTATTTGGATATAGAATTTTCTTCCTCTGGTTCAGAAAATAGCCCTGAATTTTTCCAAGGAAGAAAATTAGTAGAAACAGCACGTTCTTAAACTATCTGAAAAAGAAACAGACTAAGCAGTTGCTATACACAGTTGGGGCTGCACCCAGGTCTGAGACGTAAACCTTTGCTCCTCTACCCAGGAAGTATAACAGACAAGAACATGACAAACTCACAGCAAAATTATAATTAAGTTGTGATTTTGATTAAGATGGCTTTCACCTGTGTTTCACTCTCAACTGCTCCCACTCCTCTGTCACTCCCCCCAAATCCAATTTCTTCATAATTACTATTGGCTCTCAGATATCTTACTAAGTCTTCTAAACTTGCCCTATCTCACAAAAATACATCTATTCTTAATGCTGCTCTTCCACAAACAAATCTATATAAGAAATCAGAAACAATCTTAAGTTACCCTAAGTGAAGACTTTCTTAACTCCTTATTTGCCTACATCTCTTAACTTTTCCAAATGTATTATTTTTAATTGTTATGATTTTTTAGATTATATAAATCTCAATAATGAGATTCTACTTTTAAACCACAGAGTTGTTACTCTAGCACAGGCCTGGGAGATGTTTGAGTCAAAAAATATACGGCCAATAAGCAAAAATTGCTTTTTCATACCATTGTAACACAACAATAAAATTTAAAATAATAGATGTATAATCAAATTAGAACCATAAAATTGTTAGGAATAAACTGGCTGAAATGTTAGTCAGACCTCAACATTGAAAAGTATGAAACATTATTGAAAGACATTCAAGAAGATAATATGTGGAGAGGGAGATCATGATCATGATGTTGGAGGATTCATTTATAAGACGTAACTTTTCATCAAATTGATCTATGGATTAAACATAATGCTAGTAAAAAGATAATCAGAAGATTCTTGACGAGTGATCCCAGAGGGACAAACTGAATGTATATGGAAATATAATGTATAAGGAAATATGTGTGGAATTAGAAAAGTCCAAAAATCTTTGCAAATCAAAATGAAACAGAACAGGGTATGTGTACTAAAAAGTTGAATTTCTCAATTAATTATGAAAGTGTATTATTAGTGTGAAATACACAAATAGTAACTTTGAATGGAATAGAATGTTCTGTTAACAACCTACAGTGATATGGTCAGTTGATTTTTTACCAAGGTGCCAAAGCAATTTATTGCAGAAAGGATTGTCTTCTAAATGAAGGCTATGGAAAAACAAATCATGCATAAGGAAAAAAAGGAAAAAACTCATACTTGACATCTAACATAAAAATTAATCTCTGTGAATTATAGAAATGAAGAGTATCTTTGTAATTGTGTAATATGAAAATATTTGTTAAACAAGACAAAGAATAGAATTACCCATATTGCAATTAAAATTGGGGGCTCATCAAATGACACTAACAAGAAAACAAATAAGCAAGTGAAATCACTGATTATGAGAGAACATTAGTGTAATATGTACCTAACAAAAGCCTTGAATTCATAATATATAAGTATATCCTACAACTCGCTAAAAATTTAAGAACTAATCAAATTTTTTTGGCTAGGCACGGTAGTTCATGTCTGTAATCTTAGCACTTCAGGAGGCCAAGGTAGGGTGTATTCGTTTGAGGATGGAAGTTTGAAACCAACCTGAGCAGCACAGAGAAAACCATCTCTATAAAAACTAAAAAATGTAGTCAGATGCAGTGGTGCACAATTGTAGTCCCAGATATTTGGGAGTCTGAGGTGGGAGGATTGTTTGTACCCAGGAGTTTGAGGTTGTAGGGAGCTGTGATGATGGTACTACACTCTTGTCCAGGGAATGTCTAAAAAAACCCAGAAGAACAACCGAATTTTTAAATTGACCAAATATGTTGAATAGATCTCTCAGAAAAGAAGATACAGAAGTGGCCTATATGCACATGAAACAGTAGTCAACATCAGTAGCCATTGGGAAAGTGCTAATTAATACCCCAATATTATATGTATACCAGAATGTGTAATATAAAAACAAATAAAAACACCAAATATCAGCAAGACAGGGGAACAACTATAATTTTTATACAATGTTTGTGGAACTACAGATCTATGAAATACTTTGAAAGTCAGCCCAGTCATTTCTCCTAAAGGTAAACATACAACTATCCTATGATCCAACAATGCCATGTATAGGCATTTATTCACAAGAAATCAAAACATATATAAACAAATAGACTTATATAAGAATGTCTATGGCAGATTTATTCATATTAGCTTCAAACTGGAATTGAACAAAAATGTTCAACAAGAACATGAAAATGTTCAAAATGAATCAACAAGAAAGAAGATGAACAAATTTTGGTGCATGCTTAAGTTAAAAAAAAAACTGATCAACTTAAAATATATGGATCAACCTCAAAAACATTTGGCTAAATTTTAAGAAGGCAGACACAGAAGAGTAAATATTGTATGATTCCACTTAAGTGAAGTTCTTAAATAGGCAAAACTAATTTATAATGAAATAAACTAGAGCAATGATTACTGAGGATAATGATGATGTATTACCTGAGATGAATATGACAGATTTCTTTGGGCCGATGGAAGTGTTATAGATCTTGAAACATTGCAGGAAATAGTCTGTCCTTTATCAAAACTCAAGAAACTATACTCCTGAAATTCATTCATTTCACTATAAGCAAATTGTTTCTCAATTTTAAAATATATGTAATTAAATCTGCTTAGGACCTAACTATATTAGGTTTAATCACAAAGTTTGATGAATGGTGGAATAAATTCATTTTATTTAAAGATAGTTGCAAGAAACATATAGGAAATTCTTCTTTTGAATTTTCAATTTTGTTTCTAAAAAGTCAGTCGATTTGGGGATTTATTGCTTCTAAATAACAAATAATTGCAATTTAGAAACAAGCAGAATTCACACATAGATAAATAGATAAATCTGAGTAAGGTAATTAAGTTGCTCTAAAGTTAAAGTAATATTTCTCCACTCAAAATCAGCAAATGGCAATGATTTCTTCAAATTGAAACTATTCCAAATATAAGTGCAATAAACAATAAAAGGGGTTATAATACAATTATAATGATAATTGTAGGTAATATGTTCTGAATTAACTATGTACCAAACCTTGTTCCAAGCATTTACCATATGTTAATTCATTTAATTCTTACTACAACATTTGAGATAGGTAACACTATTAATTACAATTCCTATATGAGGAAAACAAGGCATGAAGAGATTAAATAATTTCTTCCTGACCAAGCAGATGGATTCACACTCAGACGATTTATTTCAACTTCTACTGTTAATCAGTAGATTATACTGTCTCATGAAAAACACATGCCCAAAACATATGTTCCTATAGACACTGAAGCATATTAGTAAAACAAGATTCAAAATGCTGACAAAAAAAGAGATGCTAAAATTAGCTATGTTTCCTGAATTTTCCCCTACACCAGAGAAACTATTTTTTATCATGATTCCAACAGGATATTGATTTCCAAAATTATTTCTGCAATCACATATATCCCTTGAAATCCAGACTTTTATATCCACTGTCTTTATTGACCTCTCCCCCCAGATATCTATTAAGAATTTCAAATTTAACATCTTCAAAACCATGGATATTAATTTTCTCCATCACCTCCATGCAATGTACTCTTGCATTTTCTCCAACTTAATTAACTTAAAGAATATTTTCATCAACCTGGTTGCTCAAGCTCAAAACCTTAATATGTCCTGACTACTCTTTCTTGAATAATCCACATCTAATTTATCAGGAAGTGCTCCTGGTTATTTTTTTAACAATATAGTCTAAATCTCTTTACTTCTCTCCCTTTACACCATATGTTCCTGTTCCCAGCCACCATGATAGGTTACTTGGCTTGTTTTAATATCTTTCCAAATGGTCTTTCTGCTTCTACTGCTCCCTTACATTATTCTTAATAAAGCCGTCAGAGAAAGTCTTTGAAAACATAAGTCAGATTATATCATTGCTCAGATCCTCAAGAACAACCCCCAATCACTCAAAGCAAATGTTGAGTTCCATACAATGACCCACAAATCTGTGCATGATTCTAGAGACATGTTATTCCTTTGTCTTTTCCTCTGTGCCCACTTTTTTTCAGTCATGCAAGTCTCCTTGCTGCTTATAAAGTATTTCAGGGATAGTCTGCCTCAAAGTCTTTGATGTGCGCTCCCAGTACTGGGAATTCTGTTCTTCCAGATGTCAACAAGAGCCTTTTTTCTCTTCTCAGTCAGGTGTTTGCTCAAATATCGCCTTCTTGGAGACCAAACTGTTTAAGACCATTACAGGCTATTTCTTTCCCCATTTGCTGCTTTGCCCTCACAGCACATATGACAATTTAAACTAATAATATTATTATTTGTTATTTTGTTTATTGTCTGCCTCACCTGTGTGGAATCTCAGCTCAATGATAAGAGAAATCTTTTTCTATTTTATTCACTACTGTAGATAGTTCCAGAGCCTAGAACTCAAAAAAAGTAGTTGAATGAATGAATGAATACCTTATCAAAAAACAAGTGTGTCTGTCTTTGAAAGCTGTGATTGTCTTAGAACATAAAATGATTAAAATCCCTGTTAGGAAATTTATGATAATCTATCTTAGCTTTCTGTGTTCCCACAGAATAGGTGCTTACTCTACCCAGTTGCTTGTTTTCTCCATGGGACCAAGAAATAGCTTTCCTGTTGCAACCCATATTCCTCATCAGCAAACCCAGATCTAGCTTCCTTGTTGTCAAATTGATTTTAGATGGTTAATTTAACAATTAATCGTTAACCATAAGCCCTCCAGAATTCTATTTCTTCAAGTTCTACTGTTCTGGAAAGGAATTCTCTAGGGCTCATCTACTCTGAGGACCCCTTCCAAGCAGCCATTTTATCTCAAGAAGCTGAGATGAGAAGAGAATGTATGTACTACCAGCTGGAAGTATGGGTTATTATTATTATTTTAATTCTGTCCTTCCTTACTGAGCATATCTATTTGCTATGCAGCACAATAATGACTATTTAGGTCTTCATTTATTCGTGGGTCAGTTGTAGGACATAACATCACTTTCCTTAAATCAAAGGGATGCTCTGACTCCAAAGAGTGGAATGAATAGAGAGTCTGTCCCTCGATTTCAATAAAAATGGACATTAAAGACTAATGTAAATTTTATGATTCCTGTGGGCCATAGAAAAAAGTAGGAAAAAAATTAAAAGTGCTTGAGAGTAACATTGGGGAACCATATACTCCAAGGGCAGAGCAGAAACATTGTTAATGTAGGAAATATTATTTCTAAAAATGAGCTAGAAGCACAATGTCTCTTAAAATATTAATGTTTGTCCTTGTAAAAGAGGTTCTCATTAAACAGGTCATTATTTATTAGGTAATAGTAAAGAACCAGCAGGCTACATCTCCCATTAAAGGGAATACTGAAAAGGAAGATTGAGTTGAAAGCAAAGTATTTCTCTGGCCCACAGGAATGTTACAAGGGCCTATTATTATCATTATTGTGCAGCACATCCCTGCATGCACCTCACCTCTAGGTAGTTGTGACACTAAAACCCAATGAGTATGAAGGCTGGGTGCATCTTAAGATTGTTCCACTCAAAGTAGATGTAGGCACAAATAGAGAAGTAGAAGAAACCGAGAAGCAAGGTGAGAAAAGATTTGAGTTTTAGAATGAAGGGCTTAATGGGAAACTTTATAAAATGACTTTTATAAAGCCTGATTTCAGCTTTTATCAACCTAAAATCAAGAAATTCAGGTCTTGAGTGAAGGGAGATCTCTCCTACAATCTTCCTAAGAGCCTAAGAAAGACTAAGTTTCCCAGAATTTTAACCTTTGGCTTCTTACAGTGTAATTTTCTTCATAACTTGTCCTGATCCTTCAGCAAAGAAACATGTGTATTACAAGTGGAATAAATAAAACTTTTGGCAGAATGGTAAATAGCTGAGTGCTATAATCATAATTTGTCTTTATTCAGGGTGGAAGCTGAATAATATCATCATATATTAAAGATGTACAATATATAAATAAAGCTAGAACACATTACAAAATTGTGAAATAGTATCATAATTTTTTTAGAAAGGATGGTATTATTTTGTTATTATTTGGACATTACAGAAGAATATTTCTCAGCGCTATCACTTGCTAATTCCTTCTGCAGATACTACATTCAATATTTGTAGTACTAAATAGATGTCACTTTTAATTGAGATTAGTAAGACATGTTTTGGTTCAGTTAAATCTGAGTAAGTTACAGTCAAGAGCAATGTGCCACAAATTCTTATTTTTTTATCTCTAATAATAACCACCTAAAGAGATCTTTAATTGTTAAACATGAAGATTTAGTTGAAGGTGATATTGCAATTTCACTGAAGCAATCTCACAGACTGAAGCTTTGTGCACAATTTGAAGATGTTTTGTGAGTATTCACAAAGCTCTATTTACAAGAACAGACTTAATTGCCCTTACTTTAATTTTTACTTCTGTTTGTTCTTTGCTTATATTTATGTTATATAACATAATAACTTAAGGAAATGCCCTTTTAATCTCTGATCTATAAATATTACATTAGAGCTATATAATTGACTTTTATAATAACAAAGTTGCCTCTAAATTCCCAACTGCATCTCATATTTTATTACATGCATGCCAACTATAACATTTATTTCCAGGACTAGGACAAAACCAGGAATAGGAAAAATAAGCAAAAGTAAGAAATGTCTGTGTGCTGGAGACATCAGTTTAGTTGCGTGGCTCGGTTATTTTCAGCGAATGATTTATCCTTTCTAATGTAATAACTGGTTGTTAGTACACATGCTACATATGTAGTACTTAGGTATTAGTTTGCCCTTGGCTGTATGTCTATTTCAGTATTTGTATCAAAACTTTCTTTGTTTCAAAAAATATTTTTAAACATGCAGTCACTGCCTTTTCAGGTTATTGAACATATTGTGTAAATACATGAAAAGGAATTTCTGATGGTTTTAGATGTTATGTAGATTTTCTACATCTGAAAAATAATGATGAATGAGGCTCTTTTTCTCTTTGCTAATTTTGTGATATATTTCTTGCTACAACTAGGTTCTGAATACAAGTGATAGCACTTTCATGTTTGCTGTGCTCCTAATGATATTTGCGTGATGTTGAAGAAGGTACTCAGCTATTCAGGTGCCAGAGACCAAAAACTAAAGGGTGGCAAGTAGCCAATTTGGGTCCTATACTATGACTAAAGCCAAAATGTGGTGCCTCCTTACTGCAAACCTATGCAGACTTTGATGTTAGCCTTGTAGGATCTGAGGAACAAAGCAGCAAAGAAAAAGGAAGCATACTCCATCCCATCTCCTTGACTATAGCAGAGAGTATATACTGGCATAATGAATAAATAGTGGCCGTCATTGTTACCAGAAAGTGACTAATACCAAGCCAAGAGCAACGATGAATCAGATAGGCATTCCAAGCAGAATATGCATACGTTTGAATGCTTGAAAAACCTTATGAGACTCATAATTTGAAGAAAGTGCTTCTTTTTTTTGTTGTTGTTTGTTTTGAAAGTGCTCTTTTAAAAGGGCAAGGAAAGGGACCGCAAATCATTGTATTAAAGATTAGATTATTTTGGTTATATATTGAGTAAAATCATAGTTGTTGACTATGTTGCATATGAACAAAAACTCATGAGTTGATATTTAAAAGAGACAATATTGACACTAATATTAAGCTTTCATTTTCTTTTATTTTGGTTTGGAAAGGAAAAAAAAAATGGCCCTTGCCTATTTAATTAAAATTGTATGAGATCCTCTATGAGATTTCTTTTGAAAAGAAATCAAATTTTCTAATAGTAGAATATTGCTCCTTGGATAACAGGGGTGGAGAAAAAATAAGCAATTAATCAATATCAGGGCACATAAATAAATGGTGATGGAAATGCTTAACCAACTACATCATTTAGATAAGAAATATGGACTCATTTCAGATATTCACTTTTATGTGAATTTGTTTCAACATACAGCTACTTCATTAATAGCACGGCTTTTATGCACTAATCTGAGGCAACATCACAGGTTACCACTAGTGGGATTTTTTTTCAATTTAGCATAAATGATGAAATTGTCACATCAGACGGGTGCAGGATTGAGATCCTTACAGGTATCAAGTTTTATATAATCTTAAAAACATAAGAAAACAAGATGCACAGGACTAGCAGAGAAATGTCTACTTCCCCCTGCCTGGCTCCCCAGCTCCTCTTCCTTTATGAGGCAAAGCACAGCCAGAATGAAAGACAAGGTCTGACAGTTAGTGTTGTGGATTGTCTTGCCAGGTCGGGAGAGGTTTTTTGAAGCATCTCCATTTTACATCCTGAAGAGCTGAGTAGCTTATGTGACATTCACCAGGACACTCTCCTTCATAAATACATACATCGTAGGTTAGTTTACCAAAAGTAAATGCAAAACAGAAAACCCACTTCAAAGTACTTTCATTGATGAAATCTCTACTCTCAGGAAATACTATTAGTGTATTTACCCAGAGGTCCAGTTACCTATACGAGAAGAGTAGATTTTATCTTTATTTTATCAATTATCTTCTTTGCTTGCTTTCTTTCTGTAACACTCTCTTGTTTATAGACTGAATGTGTCACCCCGAAATCCATAAGTTGAAACTTTAACCCCCAATGCAAAAGATAGTATTTGGAGATGGGGCAATTAGATCATGGTGGGGGCTGTTCTGATGGGATTTACACTCCTATAAGGAAATACCAGAGTGCACACATGTTCTCTCTCTCTCTCTTCCTTCTCCCTACCCTCACCATTCACCTCATCCCCACCTACCACACCCAACATGCCACATAGGGGCACAGCAAGAAGGTGACTGTCTGTAAGACAGGAAGAGAGGCCTCACAGAAACCCAACTATACTTGGACCATGATCTCCAATCTCCAGCCTGCAGAGTTAAGAGAAAATAAATTTCTGTTGTTCAAGTATGCAGTCTAAGCATTTTGTTATGACAGTCTGAGCTGACTAAAAATAACTCTCATATGAGCTGTGAGAAAAGCATATCACAAGTCAGCTACCTTCTCCATTTTCTCTCTCCTACGTTTTCTGGTAAATTTGCTTTGGTATATCATACGCTTACCTGATGCTTTTGATAAAGCATCATAGCTGAAGTACAATGAACTTGAATTTAAATTCTCCTGTGATCATTTCAGTATCCTCAGATTTTCCTTTTGCATATAAATTTTTTATTTATGTTTACTTATTTATATGATAAATGCATGTTGATTGGGAAAGCTAGAAAATATAGCTACATAAAAAAAATTAGGGATAATTACTATTAGCGTATTCATATATGTCATCCCAACATTTTCTGTGTGTGTGTATAGATAGATAGATAGATAGATATATAAATAAATATCTTTTCAAAAGTTGAATATTTTTATTTTATAATATGTATTTTTTAATTTTTTTATTTTTTAGAGACAGAGTCTCACTTTTTCGCCCTCAGTAGAGAGCTGTGGTGTCACAGCTCACAGCAACCTCCAGTGGTGTCACAGCTCACAGCAACCTACAGCTCTTGGGCTTAGGGGATTCTCTTGCCTCAGCTTCCATCGTAGCTGGGACTACAGGCATGCACCACAACATCCAGCTATTATTTTGTTACAGTTTGGCTGGGGCCGGGTTTGAACCTGCTACCCTCAGTATATGGGGCCAGTGCCCTACTCACTTAACCACAGGTGCCACCCATAATATGCATTTTAAATTAATAATATATTGTGAACTCATTTCTAATCTATTAAATACACTTTCATAAAATAATTTTAATAAATATACTCTATTTCACTACATATTTATATCATGATTAATACCAAAAAAGCATATATTTCTTATATGATAATAGGTTCATCAAAAGCATATAATTATTCACTAGATAATAAATTGCTCATTGAGTATATTGATCATTTCCCTTTTGATTAAAATGAAAGTCTAATATAATTATCTTCAGTGACAGAGATGTCTATATATTCACCAAAGTCTATTCACTGTTTCTTCCTAGCCATATAGTAAGGGAATAAAGGAATATGCTTTGATTCAAACTGTATATATGAGAATAAATGATTTTTGTACTTTTATTACACTTACATTAGTATGCGCATCCTTCATCCTCACCTGCTGGAAATCCAATGTGGCAGTAACCTGGCTCAGACCATGCAGATCAGTACAATGTCCTAGAAAACAACAGTGACTTAGGAAAAACATGGTTTGTGAATGATTGGGAGGAGCAGCCCTGCCCTGTCAACTTACCTTTAAGCAATTGTACTATTAGATCAGTCTTTCCTTACACTAACTCATAACGCTTCTGCTTAATGACACGAAAATTATCTGCAGCAAAATCGTCACTCCTCAACAGCTTTATCTCTGAAGTACAGATCTGAACTTCCTCTTTGTAGTATGATTACATTCATCCTTCAGGAACAAACCTATTTTAATTTCCATTTCTGGATCTCTGGCAACCATGTGGACATATGAGCATTTCTCATTTTGTCCATACAGTGAGAAAAACTTTTGAATTTTTGTCACTTCTGAGGTTACCGAAGCATGGCAAAAACAAAGCTATATCCATCCGCTGCTTAATAGGAGTCGCTCTCACCTGGCCAGCTAATTTCTCAGCCCTATCATTGATGTCAAGGAACTTTTCACATCATCATATAACTTTACTACTCAGAGGACCTTGTAAATAATGGAGTTGTTTATTCTTTTCACAGATCTGAAATGAAGGTCTAAAATTGGAAACTTGTCCAACATAACAAAGGTAACTATTTGCAAAATCAAGATCAGAAGTTAGAAGTCTTAATTCTAATGTGCTCTAATATTTAAACATGATTTCATTTGCTCTAAAATACAAATACAAAGAAAGATAAAATTCTATCCCAATAATTCTGACCTTGAATTGATTACTTTTCTCAAACAGCTTTAATACTAACTTACTATCTGCCAATGCACACAGCCTTTTCCATTCACTCAGACTAAATATTAATATTAATGATTACTTGATTTAGCAAACATGTATTACACAGTAAAAAATGCACCAATTATTTTTCTGGATGCTATGAATGAATAGCATCCAGAAAAATAGCAGCATACAGTTTCTTCCCTAAAAGAGGTTACCTCTAGTAAACACCCAATGACAATACAGTATTTTAGGTGAGAGGTACTTTGTATGACAGGGGTAAATATAAGATATTACAGGCTTATATATTCCAGCCTCTTAAAGAGTCTTAATAGTCATGAAAAAATTCCAGAAAAATGGCATCAAAGGTAAGGTAGTCAGATAAAGAGATACAGGGCATATAGGGAAGATCATAATCATCCACTTTAGTAAATTTTTGGGAGAAAAAACTACCTCTTGTTCCTGACTCCTTCAGGTCCATTTCCCACTGACACCATCTTCACATGCATTCCCCTAATCCAAACCCTACTTGAGCAACATGATAATGCTTGTTTACAACAATCATAACATTAAAATTCTATTTAATCAAAGAAAATCACTGGAAAACCTTTGTTTTACTCTTTACATCTCTTCCTTGCCATGGAATTATTATTCTTCATAAATGTTATTGTATGGTGCTTGAAATATAGGGGCATCTTTTGCATGAAGGTGCATAATTTTGAAATATTTCTGAGTAGATTTTTAAAGATTGATGAGACATTTAGTAATTTATATAAATTTGAGTGTAGAAAGATTGAGGAAGAAAATGGGCCAGTAGTATGGTCTCTGGGTTATGAATATTCTTTTCTTCCACTATCTACAATTTAAATAAAATTTATCTCTGAATAATGACAGAATCAGGTTACCAACCCACCTAGGAAAGACCCCTTTCCTAGAAAGCATATTCCTCCCAGGAAATAGTGAATGGTCCAATCCAGGCCCCCCTAAACTTGTCTTACCTACCTGACCAGGTAAAACTATGGGCCGACAGACCAATCCTGGTGGTCCTAACCCTTTAAATCCCTTCTAACATATCACACATGTGAATTTCTCCCTAGTCAGGAATCTCACTCCACTTGCCCTCCAGGTGGAATAAAAGCCACTTTAATTGCATGAATTGGCTCTCCATTTTCCTTTTGTCTTGCATCATGATTTTATCCTTGGGTCCAGAACCTTTCAATTAATAGCATAAGCATAAAATATTTTATATACTGCTGGCCTTTGGGGGGAAAAATCTCTTAAATATAGATATCCAGGTATATTGCACTTTATTAAATATTTCAATAATGATTAAAAATTTATGTTCCATGTTTTATGAATAAAGCACACTTTGATATTATGTGCCTTAACATATTTCCACAAAAATTAAAATAATTTATATCAATTTGAGATCAATATGGGATATACACTAAAATAAATATATTGTGAATATAAAGTTATCTTTATTTTATCACATCTAATCATTTTATCACATAAAATTCATTTTTAAAGTATAAATTATAAAAATCCATTAGGAAATGTTTTGTGCTTAAAGCATATTATGTGATGAACACAGTGAAATATATACTACCATTTTTAATATAACAATTTTCATTTTATGAGTAATAATGAGTTTGAAGTCTATAATTAAAAAGATTTATTAGTAGCAAAAGCACTAAGGATTTGTTGTTTCCATTGATATAAAATATGAAATCTTATATAACCATACCTAAGAGGTGGTTTAAGTTCTCCATTGGTCTCTGCTTTTCCCTGAGCTTAGAATAACCAACAAATTAATACTTCTAGATTTAAATTTTTAGTAAATATAAAATAAGAATAAAAGGTTAAACAACAACAATAACCTACTTTATATTTTCAAATTTTTGTAAGGCTACAGAATTACAGAAACTAGTTTCTTAATTTATTTTAAAGTATAATATAAAATAAAGAATAATAGAAAAAGAAAAATTATAATTACAAAATGTGGATTATGAGCTATCATCAACAGACTAAAATAACTACCATGCTGCTATTAGAAAGCATTCTCAACTATTATACAACTTAAATAGATGGTTCCAATTAAAGAGTAATATTATGATACTTTAAATATATTCACTCAACTCCCAGCTTTGCCCAGCCAAATCTTTCAACTTGTCTCTGTGTTTCACTAGATCTAAATGACCTTTGTAACATGACAATATACTGAGTTGCTAAAAGAATCACCGTATTTAACACAAATCACCAGTGTATGTTAAAGCTAATGCAGCAATTCTCAAAAAATTTTGGCGTGTGTTCTTTAACTTTCTGACACAAATGAGATATATTTAGGGTTATCCACCAATGACCTAAAGCTTACACTTGCAGTGTGTTATTATGAATTCTGTTTGCTAAATATTCTGGCCATACAATGAAATTTCATATCCCTGCATCTCCAAACTTAGGCATAACCATATGACTTTTGCTGGACCAGTAAAATGTTACCAAAAATGTCAGTTGCAGGTAGTAGCAGCCAGTGCTAGATTCAGCAGTCTCTCTCCCTGTTTACAGGTGAGTATGAAACCATGGGTTAAGATTCCCTGAGAATCTGATACCAGATGAAAGGAACCCTCTGCAGGACTGGTGTTGGATACATAGCATGAGTAAGAAACAGCCTTTCATTGAATTAAGTCACTGGAGTTCTAAGGGCTAGTACTATGGCATTAGCCCATTTTCACTAATACAGCCCCTGAAAAATGTGAGTAAAAAGGTTAGTCACAAGTACTTTTGATAGGCTTCCACTAAGGTGAAAAATCCCCTTAGTGTTTACTTGCACAGGAAAGACTTTATTTGTCCTCCATTTATGTAGCCTAGTTTTGTTTGAAGGATATGAAATTCTTTACTAGCAGCTATTCTGTTTAAAAAGATCTCAATCCTTCTGGCTTGAAAGGTCTCTGCTGAGAGGTCTGCTGTTGGTCTGATAGATTTTTCATTGAAAGTAACTTATTATTGAAGGAGAAGCTTTGGTCTCAGGCAACACATCATCTGGAAGTCTGCAGGCAAGACACCCTTCCCCCCTTACCTGACACACCAGAAGCCTGCCCTCTGCTGAAACTGAGGGAGGAGGACTTGAGCAGTGTCCACCCTCCCTAACTGCTGGACCAGGAGGCCCACCAGCTAAGAGACTCCGGGCCCCACCAAGCCCCCGCCAGCCCCCAGGCCAGGAACTCCTCCGGGACCCCCACCGGGCCTTGGCCCACAGCCGGGAGCAGCCAGGAAGTCTGCTGGGACTGCTGCTCGGCACAGATCTGTGCCCTGCCTGGCCTCAGCATGCCACTAGCCAGGACCCTGCCCAGCTCCGATCTGTGCCCCAGGCCCGCCATCCTCAGTGGCCAGGAACTACACTCAGCAGGGACCCCCGCACGGCCCTGATTGGCACCCTGCCGGGCCTTAGCCCTCTGCCTGCCATGGCCAGGGACTCCACCAGGACCCCCACATGGCTCTGATCCATGCCATCTGGGACTCAGCCCTCCACTCGCAGCAGCCAGGGACTCCACCAGGCCTTGGTTCACCACCTGACCTGCTGTGGCCAGGGACTCCACTGGGACCCCTGTGCCAGGCCCCCACCTGCTGCCCATACCGGCCAGGGACTTTGCCAGAAAATGGCCAGGCCTCTGCATTCCTGCCTGGGCCAGGAACTCTGGGAGCCACACAACCCGCCTCCTCCCCTACCCTCTCTGCCTCCACACCAGCCCCGCCTGTCTGGCTGCAAGACCTGTGCCCTCCCTCCAGAGACCTCCTCCCAGCCAGAGACTGCTGGAGGCACGGGCTCCCTTTGCAAAGGCCACCAGGGCCCCATCCCATGCCCTGCTGCTTGATCTGGGTGTGCCACACCCTGGAGCTGCTCTCACAGCCAGAACTCCCTCAGTGGGGCAATCCCAGAGCAGCTACACATAATCACTCCCTACAAAGATCCAGCAACAACACAGGGACTGATCTGAGAGAGACAACTCCCCAACTCTGAGGACGGCCATGGGCAACAGTGAAAAGTAATCATGAGGTGGGATCAACAGAAAATCGCTGGCAATATGAATAATCAGAGTAGATCAACTCTGCCAAGAAATTGAAAGGTAGATACAGAACACGATCCCTTGCATAAGCAAACGGCTGAGATGTCAGAAATAAAATTCAGAGTCTGGATAGCAAATAAGATCAGCGGACTGGAGGAAAAGATGGAATTAGAATTTCAAGCAGTAATCCAAAAGATGACCCAAAAGGTGTTTCAAGAATTAAATGAATTCAAAGACAAAATGGCCAAAGATTTTGACACATTGAGACAAGAAGTTGCAGCCCTCAAAGGTCTGAGAAATACAGTAGAAACTCTCAGTAACAGAATGGAGCAAGCAGAGGAAAGGATTTCTGACATGGAAGACAAAGCTGTTGAATGCTCCCAAACTTCCAAAGAAGAAGAGAAATGGAAGGCAAAAACGGATCATTCTCTCAGACAGCTCTGGGATAACTCGAAGAAAACCAATATTAGCTTTATAGGAATACCTGAAAACGATGAAGTGGCATCACAAGACACAGAGTCTCCTCTTTAGGAGATTATGAAAGAGAATTTTTCAGACATGCCAAGAGATTCTAAAATTCAGATAGCAGACAGTTTCAGAACCCCAGCACAACACAATTCGAATAAGACATCCTCCAGGAACATCATAATTAACTTCCGTAAAGTTAATATGAAGGAGAGAATTCTGAAACCATCCAGATGTAAGAAATCCATAACCTACAAGGGGAAGAATATTAGAATAACTACAGATCTTTCTGATCAAACCTTTCAAGCTAGAAGACAATGGTCATTGACTTTTAATCTCCTAAAATAAAAGAACTTTCAACCCAGGATCCTGTACCCAGCTAAACTGAGTTTCATTTATGATGGAGAAATTAAATACTTTAACAACATCCACATGTTGAAGAAATTTGCTATACCTAAACCAGCTCTCCAGGATATTCTCAGACCTAACCTCCATAATGACCAGCATAATCCTCCACCACAAAAGTAAACTCACCCAGAAACTTTTTATCAAATTTCAACTTCCACAGTGATGAAAGGACTAAAAATGTCCACTAGACTTTCTAAAGATTTATCATTGTTTTCAATTAATGTGAATGGTTTAAATTGTCCTCTAAAGAAGCACAGGTTGGCTTACTGGATACAAAAACTCAGGCCAGATATCTGTTGCATAGAAGAAT
>CAUYRH010155050.1:0-11283 GCA_963574655.1 Perodicticus potto
GGCCGGACCTGTGCAGAAGACACCGGTGCCTTGCTGTCTGTTCCACGTGCAAATCTGATTGGTCAATACCATGTCAGTCTCAAGGGCCCGGGTCTTCATTGGACAGCTGGCTGTAACTAATGAAGACCCGCCCCTAAGAAGCTCAGACAAGGCAAGTCCCTGGGACTATATAAACCCCTAAGCAAACAGCTCAACGGCAGATTCAGCAGGACATCGAAGAGAGAACAGCTAAGAAGCAGACCTCGGTGGGACCTCGGAGAGGGAGCAGGAAGAGCTGCCTGCCTGCTCCCTTCCAGAAGCCGACCTCGGCTAGACCTCGGAGAAGGAGCAGGAAGAGCTGCCTGCTCCCTCCAAAAGCAGACCTCGACTAGACCTTGGAGAGGGAGCAGGAAGAGCTGCCTGCTCCCTTCCAGAAGCCGATCTCGGCTAGACTGTTTCCCTCCAGAGGCAGACCTCAGCTGAAACTCGGAGAGGGAGCAAGAGAGTTTGCTCCCTTCCTGGGTCCTCTTGCCTGGAGATTTAGTTCTTCCTCTACTTATAATTCTTTCCTGTAAATAAATCCTAACTTACCACCACTATTGTGGTCCGTCGATTCCTTCTTCGAATCGCCGAGACCAAGAGCCTGAAATTCCGGTATCAATGTCATTGGATCTCCAAAATAACTTTGACAGGCAGACACTGCCAATCATTTTATATACTTTCTCTATATGAGAAAATAGAGGTTCAGATAAGCTGAGTGACATGCCAAGGCCACACAGCAAGTAACTGGCAGAGTCTGAATCTAAACTCAAGTGTGTTAGACTCTAAAGCCTACACTTTTCACTTTTGCTTTGAGTAACTTAGAGTCACTAGTACTAGAATTGCCCCCCTCACTATCCCATAAATAAATGAAAGAATGGTCAAGACACATGAAACGGATATTTCAGACACTGAAAAGCAGAACATGAAGAACTGGGAGTGCTGAGACAATGGGAAATAAATGAGCTCCGCCCATTAAACACACCAGCTTTCAACCTGGGGGCTCTTCTCAGATCACAGCTCAGGAAAGGGTAAAGAGGTAGAACACAAATTTCAGTGAGTTGAAGAGGCAGATCTGAGTTTGAAGAGACAGAAACCTCTGTCTCTTGGCTAAAACCTGTACAGAAGAATAGCAGAGAAAAGGTAGCTCCGTGGAGAAAGAACTCCAGAAACCGGCCTATATGTCCCCTGCATCTGTTGCTGAATATAAAGCTGTGTAGACACAGGGTGAAAGTCCACATGGCCAGGCAAAGAATAACTAAATAGCACACATCTCAGTGCTCATACGGGGCTATGCGAGACTTGAATTCTGACTATCCAGAATGGAGCTACCTCACTGAACATTTGGGACACTTAATAGAGTGTATTAAGAGTATATTAAGAGTGTATCAAGTGTATTAGTAGAGACATTTAATTGTACTTTAGAAATGAAGCCCTATCTAAAGGCTACTCTAGACTCATCATGACAAAGTTAGAAAATAAACTTCAATATATGATAAAGGTAAACAACACAATACAGAAACTTACAAACAAAACATTGACAATGTCTGTCATATAATCGTAAACTACCAGACATGCTAAGAAAGATAATAATGTGATCCAAAACCAGGAGAAAAAAATAGTAAGTATAAACTTACCAAGAAATAACAGGTATGATGGAACTGGCAGCCTAGGATTTTAAAATGGCTTATATGTGTTCACAAAGTAAAACATATACATAATAAAGAGAGAAATGAAAACTCCTATGAAGGACCCAATGGAAACAAAATGAAAAATTCCCTAGGGGGTATTAACCACAGAATAGACACTACAGAAGCAAGTATAGTAAACAGGAACGTATAGTAATAAAAACTACACACACTGGAACACCCAGAGAAGAAAGACTAAACAAAAAAGAATAGAACATCAACAACCCATGGGATCACATTGAGCAGTCTAAAAGTTGTGCAATTGGAGTCTCCAAAAGGGGAGAAGCATACAGAAAAAAATATTTGAATGGCTGAATTTTGTCTAAGTTTTATGAAAATTAGAAATGCACAGATTCTAGGCTGTCAACAAACCTAAAACAAAATCGATACAAACAAAAGCCTATACTAAAGCACATTATTGATAAATTGATGGAAAAACAGCAATAGAAAAACTTAAAGTGGACAGAACAAAAAGCCACATTACATACAGGGGAAGAAAGATGAAAATGACTAAAGACTTCACAACGGAAAAAAACAAAAAACAAAAAAACTTGGAAAGGTATTGCTGCGGTGCCAAAAGGAACAAAGAAAAACATCTACTTAGAATTCTATCTCCAGAGAAAATATCTTCCAAAGATGAAGGCAAAATATGAACTTTTACAGACAAACAAAAGCTAAACAATTTTTACTACCAAAGCTATACTATAGGAAATGTTAAAGAAAGTTCTTCAGGTTGAAGAAAAATGGTAACAGACAAAAACTAAGATTTGCCAAATGAACGGACAACACTAGAAATGGTAAATACCTGAATCAATTTAAAAGATAATTTTCTCATTTTTAAGATTGCTTTAAAAGAGAACCACTTAAAGTCAAAATAACGCCAATGCATTGCAGGACCTATAATATGTGTAGAAGAAATAAAAGATATGAAAGCACAAAAGATACGGTGAGGAAATGAAAGTACAATAGTCCCCTCTTATCTAAGAGGGGTACGTTCACAGGCCCCCAGTGGATGCCTGAAACTGTGGATAGTACTAAACCTTAAAAATACTACATTTTTTCCCTATACAGACTAACTTATTGTAAAGTTTAATTTATAAATTACAGACAGTAAAAGATTAATAATAACTAATAATGAAATAAAACAATTAGACCAGTGCCATCATCACTACTCTTGTGCCTTAGTCTATGGTTAAGTAAAATAAGAGTTAATTGAACACAAATCCTGCAATAATTCCACAGTTGATCTGATAACCAAGACGGCTACTAAGTGACTGGGGGCGGGGCAGGAGGGAATAGGTGGTGCGACTGGACCAAAGGATGTTTCACATCCTGGGTGGAACAGAACAAAAGGTGAGAGATTCCATCATGATACTCATAATAGTATACAATTTAAAACTTGTAAATTGTGTCTTCCTAAAATGTTACATTTTGGAGCCGCAGTGGACCATGGGTAACTGAAGCTTCAGAAAGGGAAAACATTGGATAAGTGGGAAAGACTGCATGTTGCTATTAGGTGCTTCCATTACCTGTGATATGGTGTAACATTGTGTAAGATAGGCTGCGTTGATTAAAGTTGCATATTATAAACCATAAAGGAAACTCTAAAAAGTATTAACAAATCAAAAGAGAATCATAACTATTAAGACAATAGAAAATACAGAATGCAAAAAAAAAAAAAAATCCACACTCTATTCAAAAGGCAGCAGGAAGAAAATAGAACAAAAATCTAATGGAAAAAATAAGAAATAAATAGCACTTAACAGATATACTTGATAGACTTAAATACAACCATATTGCTGATTATATTAAGTGCATAGAGTCTAAACACTCAAATTAAAAAGCAGAGATTGTCAAACCAAATAAAAACAGAGACTTAACTGTATGCTGCCCATAAGAAACCCATTCATTTTATGTACAAAAGAAGCAAATTAGTTCAAATAAAACAGTAGGAAAACATGTACCATGAAAACACTAATCGTAAGAAAGCTAGCGCAGTCATAACAACATCAGTAGAGGAGACTTCAGGACAAGGACACTAAAAGAGATGGAGGATGTTTCTCCATAAAAGGGCCGATGCCTCCATGATACGTAACATTTCTCGATGTGTATATGCATCAGATCACCAAATACCAGAGCTACCAAATATATGAGGCAAGAATTAAGAAAACCAAAAAGAGAAATAGACAAATCCATAATTAAATCAGTAAGAACATAGCAGACTTGAACAATACTATCTTGAGCTAATTGATATTTATAAAACTCTTTACCCATCAACAGGAAAATACATACTCCTTGCAAGCATACGTGTAATATACACCAAAACAGACCATAGGCTGAACTACAAAACTAGTCTCAAAAGATATATTTAAAGGATTAGAATCCTAAAGAATATGGATGTTAATCATTCATAATTAAACAAAAAATCAATAACAGATACAGATGCCTAATATCTAGAAACAAGACAGCTAACATATAAATAACTCATGTGTCAAAGAAGAAATCACAAGTAAAATTTTCAAAATATTTTCAAATAATAACAATGAAAACACAACATATCAAAAACTTTACATTTTGTAAGCAATATAATACTACTTAGAGGGAAATTTAACCCTTAACTACCTAGAAAAGAAAAATGTTAAATTTGATGACCTAAGTTTTCCTTTCCTAAAAGGGCAAAAATTAATGGCCTAAGTCTTTTCTTCTTTCTAGCTTTTTTAAAGAAAGAAAAATTAAATCCTAAATAAGCTAGACAAATACATAAAAGGGAGCAAAAATAATTTTCAGATAACAGACAATTAATAAAGACAAAGTAATGTAACTAAAAACTGGCTCCTTGCAATGACTAATAAAATTGATAAACCTTTAGCAAAACTGATCAAGAAAGAAGAGAGGTCTCAAATCACAAGTTATCAAGAATAAAATAAGGGACATTTTTACATATCTGTAAAAATTAAAAAGATAATAAGAAAATAGTAATAATATTATTCCAACAAATTTGACAACGTTGACAAAATGGCCCAATTCTTTTAAAGACTGCTGGGGAGAATGAGGACTGAAGACCCCATTTTTGGCAAAGGAAAGCACCCCCAGAAAAAGAGGAAAACTAAAAAGTAAGCAGAGTGAATCGAAACAAAGAAAAGTCATCTAGTTTACATTTAAGCTAGCCATTGCTAGCAAGCTTCTTGCCTTTTCTGAAATTCTAGCCTGTTGAAGATACAGCTTACAAACATCCTGCTGGGTCTGTGAACAAACGCTCTGAGCAGAATAGTGGTCATAGAAGAGGCTATGACAAGTCTTAGGAAAAGATATATATTCTGGGGCGTTTCCTGTCCATTAAACAGGCAAAAGCAGATACCCATTGTGGAGATTTGCATTTGCCTGGGCCAGAGACCAAGGGAGTAGCTCAAGCCCTGAGATATGGGCAGAAGAGCTTATATCCCTTATAGCAGAGGAAGATCATCTGTGCTGGTGATGGGAAGAAAATGCCTCCCTCCCACTGATCCCTCAGAGGAGATTAATGCTGGTGGTGTTTTACTCCACAGAGAACTAGCAGAGCTTAACACCTCCCTAAAACTCTGTGTGCGTGACCTCAAGCAGGAGGCTCTCCCAATAAAAGGCTCAGATTTCAGATTACTGAAGGCCACCCTTAAGGTTATTTATAATAACAATTGAATCTGATATGATCAATCTGAGAAACTGCTGATGTCTTTGTTCCCTTCCTTATCTTACCCTCTGGGCAAATAGACTTCAATAAAATCAGAGTGGAGCAAACACTCTGGGCCATTGCCAGAATCCCACGATGGGCAATGGACCCCTGAGTTCCCACTTTGAATTCTACTCTATGTTTTGTGTCTTTCTTTACCATCACTTCTAACTCTATATTCAGTGGATCGCCACCAGTTTCCACAGGTCTCAGCAGGTGCTGCTCTTGGGGTGGGACCCCAACAAAGACAAAACTCACCAAAACTAACACAGAAAGAAATAGAAAAGTTTAACAACTATGTGTCTATTAAACAAATTGAAATCCTAATTAAAAACCTTTCCACAAAGAAAATTTAGGGCAGGGCGGTGCCTGTGTCTCAGTGAGTAGGGCACCGGCCCCATATACCAAGGGTGGTGGGTTCACACCCAGCCCCGGCCAAATTGTAACAACAAAAAAAGCCAGGCATTGTGGTGGCCACCTGTAGTCCCAGCTACTCAGGAGGGTGAGGCAAGAAAATCACCTAAGCCCAAGAGCTGGAGGTTGCTGTGAACTGTGACGCCTCGGCACTCTACCAAGAGCAACAAAGTAAGACTCTGTCTCTAAAAAAAAGAAAGAAAGAAAGAAAGAAAGAAAGAAAGAAAGAAAGAAAGAAAGAAAGAAAGAAAGAAAGAAAGAAAGAAAGAAAGAAAAGAAAACTCCAAGCCCAGATGGATTCACTGGCAAATTCTAACCATCATGTAGATAAGAAATGACAGCAACCTTACACAGATTCTTCCAGAAAATAGAGCAGGGAACACTTCCCAACACGTTTCTTGAACGCAGTGTGACCTTGATAACCAAGTCAAAGAGATTTAAGAAAAAACTCTACAGACTAATATTCTTCAAAATATATATGTGAAAATTCTTTTAATGAATAAGAGCTAATCACATCCAGCAAGAGGTAAAGACATCTTGACCCAGTGGGGATTAGCTCAGAAATCAAAGCTACTTGGACCTGTAACCAGTTCCCTCCATGGGCTGTGCCCATGGGTGCATCTTCCCATTGGTTTTATAGACATTTGTATGTTATGACTAAAGATTATTCTCCTTAATCCTTCCTCGTTCTTCCTGCTGTTGTGTTTCTCCTAACCTCCACTGCTCCATCCATCTGCTGGCATCTGTTGAGTATCTACAGTGGGTTGGACCCCTACTAGACCACAAAGGTATTAGCTGATTAGGACACCATGGCCATCCTGGGGTGCTCCATTGTGCAGCGTAGACACATGAAACACAGGTAAGAAGATGCACGAAGAAACAGAAGAGGGAGAACAAGTGTTTGAGGAGGACAGAGGAGGAAGTTATTCATTTCCTCCAATGGACACCATGGATGAGGAGACATCTGATGCAGCCCCAACAGACAAGTAACTCAGGGAGTTCCACCACATGCACATTACATTTCTATGCCTTCAACCAGCTGCAGTGACTCACACCTGTAATCCTAGCACTCTGGGAGTCAGGGAATCCCTTGAGTTCAGTAGATCAAGACCAGCCTGAGCAAGAGGGAGACCCAATCTCTACTAAAAATAGAAAAATTAGCCAGGCCTTATGGCAAGTGCCTGTAGTCTCAGCTATTGGATAGGCTAAGGCAGGAGGATCACTTGAACCTAGGAATCTGAGGCTGCTGTGAGCTAGGTTGATGCACGGCACTCTAGCCTGGGCAACAGAGTTAGACTTTGTCTCAAAAAAAAAAAAAATAGAAAAAGTATGTGCCTTCAATTATGTATGTCTAGCAAAAATAAATTTTTTAAGGAGAGAAAATTAGCAATGGAAGGGATGGTGGTGATAAATTTGCCCAACACCCCTCTTCCTGAGCTGAAAGGATCCTGATGGGAATTTGTGCTCCCTCCAGTCTTTCTCAGTTGCAAATGGCAGTTTGGCACCTTGGATGTGACGTCAATCTCTTCATTTGCCAGGTGGGAAAGTAGAGGGTGGGGTTGGATTGGGGGAGGGCAGGCGAGGCAGAGGCACAGAGGTGTTTGTGAGGGAGGATGTGGGGGGAGGGCAGTGAAGAGCTGTGTGGGCCCAGAGCAGACAGTATGGGGGCGGGGTGGGACACGAGGGGGAGGTTAGCCAAAAGCAGACTTTAAACTCCAGGGAGGAGAGTTTAAAATGCCATCCAAAGGCCGGAGGAGGTTTTCATGAGGTGCCTGCCCTGACATGCTCAGGGAAAAGAGCAGGCCAGGCGGGCCCTTCCCCCACTTCATCCTGAAAAGCTCTGCGGCTATTAGCTTTCAATTTGTCAGATCCTATTTGAGAAGAAGGGGAATAAACCTTAACCAAAATATACACATGTGTTATGTTTAAAACTGGTTAGTAAATCATAACTATGTTTCCTTCAGGCAAAAGTTCAGGAGAGTTGACATGTAAAATGCAAGCTGGAAACTGCTGTATCCTTCATCCAATCTCCCGTGCACAGAGAGGTGTCCCCGTGTGGTGAACCCTGGGGTCGGGAGGTGGGACAGGGGCACGGGGGACTGACAGATAGCTGACTGGCATCCCACCACGCCCCAACCCACAGCATCCTACTGTTTTTCAAGGGCAAGGTTACAGGTAATGCATTCCTTTCAGAGCCCAGTACCACGGTGGGACAAAGCAGGTTCAGCAGGGACGCAGACATGACCCTAAGTCCTGGATGGGGCTTTAGGTGGGGTGCAGCCCCCCACTGACTGAAGCCCAGTTCCCACAGATAGGGGGTAGGCCCAGTATCCAGTTGCTATTTAAGGATAGCATTCTTATTCTAGGGGGACGCTGGGTCCCCTCTGCTGCCTCATCAGCCACTTACAGGGGGGAGCACCCCAGGGCAGGAGCACAGGACCCCCCTGCAGCTAAACAGTTGCTAACTCCTACAAGAGGCGAAGAGCCTCCTCCCAGGGAAACTCCCATAACTGGAAATGTCTTTAACACCCTACTGATGACTCCTCCCCCATCTCACCCCCCATTGCTTTGTGTCAAAGTTGAAACAGTAGAAGACATGAATTTCTAGGACTCAGCTGAGAGGACAAGGTCAAAGCAGCAGAGGGGTGGGGCAAGGCATGGGTCAACAGGGCAGTTTTACATGAAATTATGGGTATCACTTTCCTGATGGCACTTCTGTGCTACCATGACAGACGGCTCTCAGAGAAGCACCAGATTTGTATTTCATGAGGACACTGTAGTCAAAAGATCAATGATGCTTCTCAGAATCTCTCTGCCAGCCCATGGGGGTGGAAGAGCCCGGTGAGAAGCCTGCAGCAATCCAGCTAAAATTAGGCAGCTGCCAACCGAGGCTGGATTCAGAATCACAGCGCATCGATTTCCGAAGTGATTCTGAAGCCTGATGACTGTAATTGGTCTCCTTATTCTGCCTTTGCAGAGTGGGGCCTTTGTAATGAAGTGGCTCCTCTCTGGGGAATGGAGGTATTTGAGAGTGTGCCTGAGATTCGGGATTCAGCAGAGTGAAGGGGGCGTTGTAGTAATCAGTGATCAGGATATTAGTGGTCTCAGCATTCATGGGTGAACTAGAACTTTTTCTTTAAGTCACTAGCCCCTAAGGAAATGCAAAGTGTAGACGCCCAGCCACTGAACGGCTGAGTAGTCTTGGGTGCCAACATCTCTGCTCCCCATTACTCATCTGCAAAGAGGGTAACCAGTGGGACCTCACCAGAGGTGGTTCTGAGGATCTGATGATTTGACTGAGGCAGGTGCTTGGCAGAGGACCTGATGCACAGAAAACACTCACTACCTGGGGTCTGCTGCTGTCACCGTGGGATACCGTCTGCACACAGTGCCATTGCATGCCCAGCACTGTGCCATGTGCCTTCCCTATCTCATCTCATTCAGTCCTCAAAAGCACCTCAAGGGGCATGATTTCCATGTCACCGAAGAAGGATCGGAGGCCCAGCAAGCTCGAGCAAATTGCCAAATGGCAGGTCTGGGTTTCAAGCTCAACCCATGCCTCCACTTTCCCCTTCTTGTCCCTCAAAGTTGGACCCCCAGACCAGCATCAAGGGCATCATCTGGGGACTTATCAGAAATGCAGACTCTGCCCTGCCCCAGGCCTAAGGGATCAGAGCTGGAATTTAACAAGTTTCTCAGTGGTTCTATCTGGACCTGCACAGCTGTGTCCATATCTGGATAAGTCTGCTCTCTCCTTCATGTCATGGCCCGCCTCTCCTCTTCTTCCCACATCCAGGCCAGGCCATCTTCCCAAGGCTCCTCCATCCCCTGAGTCCTTCTCCATTCCCCTGGCACCTGCTGGCCATTCCCTTCCTCCAGCCCTCGTAGTCTGTCCACCACCAGAGAGAGCCCTTCCCAAGACCCTGTCCAGTTCCTTGGACTGAAGTGGTCTGTGGCACTGATGTGTGTTCCACAATATCTCATTCTGGCTTCGTGACTCCCAGGTCCCCGTGTCTGAGTTTAAAAATGCCTCGCACAGGGCTAGGCATATACTCGGCTCTCTGTAAGTGTCCCTTCCTGCCTTCTGTGGCCTAGATTCTTGCATCTCATACCAGCTGCCCTGCCCCTAGATGGCAATGACAGGCTCTGGAGTGGACAAGGCAGGCCTAGGGCCCTGGGGATCTTGTAGTGGGGCTGCTAATTAAGAAAGAATGCTAGGTTGGGCGGCGCCTGTGACTCAAAGGAGTAGGGTGCTGGCCCCATATACTGGAGGTGGTGGGTTCAAACCCAGACCTGCCCCCCCCAAAAAAAAAGCTACAAAAAAAAAATGCTAGGGAGAGTTTAAGCAGCACCCACTCCGCGTCAGAAGGATGATGAGCACTTAGCATGTAAATTCACTTTTAATCTTCACAGCAGCCCAAACCGGCAGATTGTGCTCTTCCAGGGGATGGGATTGACGCTAACAGAGGCTAACTGACTCCACGGTCCTCTCACAATATTTAGTGGTGTCAGAATTGAACCCAGATCTGAGAGTAGAAAAGCCTGTGGTCTTAACTGCTCCACTCTGCTTTTTTCACTGGCTTGCGCACAGTGCCTACCACCCTACCATTTATTCCTCTGAGATGAAATGATGTAAAAAGTATGCAAGTGCTACCCACTGCCTGGGACTTAGCAAAGACCCCACGAAAGGCTTGTTGAAGGACTGAAGGATTGGCTGAGACTGTGAGCAGCATTGGAGGTTACAACTCCATGAATTAGGAGAAGGAAAACAATGTGATTTTGTGTTTATGTTTCCAGGCACTCTGGGAGGCCTGGCCACCCTGAAGCTCAGATCTAGAGAGCCCAGGGACCAAAGCAATTACCACCCATTGCCTGCTTCGTGGGTCCTCTGGACTCCCGCCTCCACCTCTGCTTGACAGAATACATGTTCCTGGTAAACCCCTGTGACAGGTGACAGTGTTCAGAGTAAGTCTCATTTCTCTAAGAAACTAAAAGAAAAACCACCTCCTACCCTCACAGGGGACCAAGCCTCACTGGCATGGCTAAGGGAAGGCAGGGCCCCATCTGTCTGCCCATGTAAGGCAGCCATTAAAATCAGTTGAAGTCAACGATCTTCTATTATTTGGAATCAGGTTCAGTATATCACAGTTAAATCAATTTGGCATTCTGGTTGGATAGGAATGTGTCATGGACTTGCGGAGCAAGATGGCAGCCGAGTAACAGCTTCCTTGCGGCTGGGCACGGTGAGACTGGGGAAAGAGGACTTCAGGCATCTCTGGCAGGCGGGATCTACCCAGGAACTTCCCCTTGGGGACACAGGAAGACAGCGTGAGGCTTCTGGACATCCCGAGGAAGGCAAAAGCGGCAGAGACTGGGCAAGTGGTTGCGTCTGTTCTTTCGGTCTGATCCTGTTGGCGGCTGTGGGTGGGGCAACAGTGGGACTGCAGGCTGGAAAGG
>CAUYRH010155052.1:0-25789 GCA_963574655.1 Perodicticus potto
AAAATTGTTCTCACAAAGTAATGAGAAAGTCTCTTGAATGTTATCGCAATCGGGTTGATGAAAATATCTCTGATTGTATCTGAAGCCCGTACACTGTACCCCATGACTGAATTATTGTACACAGATATGATTCAATAAAAAAAAAAAAAAAGTACAAAAGATGATACAGAAAAAAAAAAAAAAAAAAGAATTTCTTCATCCAGGGTGTTAAACTTCCTAAGTCCTTACTTATTCTAAAGTGTTACTTTTCCCTCCTATTCACCTATTAACTTGGTTATAGGATTCCTTACTCCTAGAGTAAGATCACTTTGCTGTTTTGCATTATGAAGATGTTGTTCTATTGTATTCTAGCATCCAGTGTTGATAATGAAAAGGTTTGACATTAATCTGATTTTATTGATTCATTCCCTGAAAATGTTTTGGGCTTTCTTTTATCCTTTGTGGTTTGACATTTCACCATAATATTAATTTTTTCATCTACTTTCTGGTGATGGCTGCAGAATTAGGTGTTCCTCTATCTAGTTTGATTTTCCTCGTCCTTGTAGACCTAACCATAGTATTTTCAGTAATGTCTTTTTGCCAGTTTCAGTGGCAGCCCATGGAAGTGTGTGAGAGAACTTACCATCTTTCTACAGTAAGTAGTTAACCACAGGAATAAAGACACCTTTTCATCCTCACCATCCCTGGTCTAGCCTAAGTACAATGACTGCTGCTGCCTGCTGCTGCCTGCTGCTGCCATGCTGCTAGCACTGAAAGGGATAATTGCCACCTGGCCTAGCTGCTTCAAGTATTCTTCCTAAATTAAACATCACAATAGATAATTCAGTGATCCTGTCTTCTTTTTGGCTCCATTTTATATACTCTGAGATTGGAAGTCTCTCCTGTTTCTACAAAAGACTTCTAGGCTTTTAAATCATGATTTTCTGAAATGTTTGTTTCTCCATGGGTTATATCTTTCAATAATTCTTCAAAAGACTACTGTTCTGTTGATGGCTCTCTTTGTTGTTTTGCCCTTCTCTTATTGATTTTTTCTTCTTTTTTTTATAAACTAGTATATTATTTCTTGCTACTTGTAAGTACAAGGATCCCTTTGAAATCAGTATTTAAAAGGTGAAGGTTATGTTAAGTACCAAACATGGCAGAGTGGAGCAGAAGAGAAGGGAGACATGGAAACAATGCAAATATATTTCTTCTGTGTCAAGATTGTTAGAAGAGCTTAAGCTTATCTACTATTAATTTTGCCTTCCTATTGTTTTACATTATTTTAGCTGTTTTAGCAAAGATCCTTATTTGACTTCATTCACGTTGCAACATCTAATATCAGCAGTCTGTGGAGCCAAAATATCTTGATTATGAGATTACTGGTGAAAAACAAGGATTTTCAAGGTGCTTTTATTTACTTTGAGGTATCAGTATGATTATATCTTTTCTAAAATATTACCATAATTCGCAGCTTTGCAAGTCTAGTAAGGTATTCTATGTAGCAGTAAGCTGTAAGCATTCAAAAAGGAATCTGCCTAGGAGTGCTTTTTACCCAGGGAGCTAGACATTTCTTTTGTATTTAAAACCCAATGTATTTTTCATGCATAGATTTAAAAACTCAGTAACCACCTGACTTTATATTTCTGTTTGCTTGCTGTCCAATTAACATGCTGTGAAAGTCAAATGACATTACCTCTAATACAATTTTAGACTCTCTATTTGGGGGTGACAAACAGAATGATTGTGACCTGCAACATTTAGATAAGAATTAGGATAGAGGCAAGAGAGAATTTGTTTTAGGTGAAATTCCTGGTCTCATCTGAATGATGAAATGAAATTTATCTGAATGAATTTAAATATTGCACAAATATCATCTGATTTCTTTTATGGAGGGTTGATGATTCAGCTATCATATTTGGTTTAAGTCACAAAGAAATATGATTTATAGCAGTGTTTTCAACCTTTCTAATCTCACAGTGCAATTGAACCTGTATTTAAACTTCCGTGGCACAATTAAATTATGTTGCTCAAATAAATAAATAAATAAATAAATAAATAAATAAATAAAAAGAGTAAAAAAAAAAAAGAATATACTTACTGTTCTTTGAAATTCTTTTGAAAATAATTTATTTAATGATCTTTAAACATTTAGCGGAACACCTAAGATCTTCTCATGGCACACCGAGTATGCCAGTTAAAAAACACTGATTTGCACTGTTATAAACTGAAAGTGTGGAGGTGTAGAGGGAGGTTCTGATTTTCTTGGATGTGCCTTACTCCATGCTATGACTGTATTGTAAGACTTATGTATATTGCTATAACAATTCCAGATTTCTCGCTCACTGCACCAATGTCCTGAAAAAGAGGCCATTTCTGTATCACTTACCTAGACACCTTGCAGAGGACTAGCCAGAATACCTTGTTACCTGGTGTTGGATCTTCTGTTCATTTCTAAACCAATCACTAGCAAGAGGATTAGAATTATGACGATTGGCTTAGAGATCATAAAGTCCCAGAGATGGGACTTAGTTCCCCTGCCCAATATGTCTTCATGGAACATGGCGGCTCTGCGCATTTAAGTAGGTTAAGAAGAAGAAGATGGGAAAGATACTGGGTCAGTGACTTCATAGTGTCTATTCTATCTTAGTAGAGGTAAAAATCTGGGTTTAAAGTTTTAATTTTAAAAAAGTGTTTTAAACATTTTTAATATAAAGTGGTTATCTTAGAGAAAATATAATTTGTGAAACCTAATTAATGTCTAAAAGAAAATTAATAAAGAAGAGCATTATAGATTTTTCTAAAGCAAATAATGCATTTTAAATACCAAGACTTACATAATTAAGTGATGTTGATAAAAGAATGATGAGTAACAGAGAGCATGGACATAAAGGGTATTATCATATAACTTTTTTTCTCCCATTTTTTTTCCTGTTAGATACATTATAATAAAACAAGTGTAATATAATTTTCACCCATATGCTCAAATAGTCATGGTTTTCTTCCTATTATTATCTACTTTCTGAAGTTTCTTTATATGCTTGTGTAACATAATTATGTTTGGGAAAAATGTGCACATTTATGGAAAATAGTTCACATATTAAAATGCAAGCATAGTTTTGGTATGAAAAACAAAATGTAAACAGAAATAATATTCTTTCTTATAATTTTAAGAGAATCAAAAATTGTACAGGACATCAAGGTGTAATCATAATAAGTACTTAGATATTTTATTAAATTTCAAGGAATCAGAGATTAAGGGAAAAATATCTGAAAAATTTTGAAATAAGCAACTCACAAAGTCTATTATTTCCCCCATAGTTCTGTTGTGCTTGCTTCTTTTATCTAAACAAAGGATGCTAATTATTTTGGAAAGAATGACATTTAGAAATAGGAACTTGACTCTAGCCAAATCTGGTGGTTTATCTCTCATGATATGTTTTGCAATTAAGTGTGTCCTGAATACTGCTGGGTACTTAATTTTGCTCCTCTGAGATTTAGAGAGGTACATTCCTTTGGCAAAATGCATAGTGGATATTTGGTTTTATTCAGAATATGTTTTATGGAGGCTAAATCTTTTTTGCATAGTGTTAAACTTTGTTTTGATTAATGTCAATTTTAATGGAATCCAGTGAAGCATAGAGAATGCCTGTAATTTTGAGGAAAGAGTGGGGACTAACTTCCTAGTATTGCCAGTGAAACCCAGAGTAAGACTTAGGTGAAAATGTCAAGTTAATAACATGTTTGTCTTCGGTGATGGACATTAAGATTGTATTGTAGTCTCCATATAAGAAATAATTTTTAGAAGCATATTATTATTTTCATCTGCGTGGTTTGACAATAACTAGCATTACCATTAAGTTATAGTTCTCGTGCTGGTAATTTGCAGGACTAGGAGAGTGTGATAGTGAAGATTTGTTTCAAAATATAGGCCTTTTAACATCTGAGACATTGCTTCTTTGGATGACTGCTTTTGGCAAACAAAGGGACATAATTTATCAAAACACTCCTAAAATATAAGGTTTTATAGAAATTCAAAAAAATGATGTCTCAAGGTGGTATTTAGACATGACCTTAGCTGCCTTCACATCCCATCCAAATGTGAGGCATGATAACTATTATCAGATTTATTCCTGAGAAATTCTCATTATGGAAAAAATAAATAAACCTGTGTCTGGCATAATCCTTAGTAATTACTGACTGTGTATTTTTTAAAGTGTGAAAGAAATCTCTGTAGTCATCAATAACACAAAATGAGATAAAATGAGATTATCAAGAACCAAAGGAAAATGAGACATCATGAAGATGCTACCATTAGCAGTGAAAATATTTTTCAAGCAATTTTAAAAATCCATGTTAAAAAGTTACAATCTTCTAAAATCATTTAGTTTCATTTATTTCTAAGTGTAATTCTCACAATTTAGTGTGAGAAAGAACCAACTGGGGAATTAGGTAAAAATGCTCATTTCTGGGATCATGACATATTCTTATCTATTCTAATCCAATGGATCTTCAGTTGACATATATGTACTTTTTTATAACAAACACTCTTGGTGATTTTAAAGCAAGTCATAGGCTTTGGAAAAAATGAAATGAAATGATGGATGGCTATCACGCTTCTTAGGTCCTACTTGAGCAGGCAAAATTTGGCTGTGAATGCACATTATTCTTCAGAAAAAGGGGGAAAAAAGATCCCAAAGGTGATTCAGGGGTCATTAGAACAGCCTTATTGTTTTCAAAAGGTGAGGCTGTTACCTTGGTTTTAATAGGCCAGATAGCAATGACCAAAGCGTTGGGAGCCAGGCTATTCTGTGGAGACTTGGTTACAGGGCTGCCTAGAGCATTAGGGACATACATCTATAGAGGCATGGGGGTGAGATTGCTGCCCCAGAGTATCCAGAAAATGGAACCTCCCACCCCAGTGCATCTAAAAGGTAGAGCATTCAGTCAAGGACAATTATCCCTGTGTCTTAATATCTAAAGGAATTCCTCTTGCTAAATTTCTTTCAAACTTATATATGAAAACACTAACTGCTAATGTGATAGTATTTGGAGAGGAGCCATTAAGAAGTAATTAAAGTTAGATGAGGTCTAGAGGGTGGGACCCTCTTGATGGGATTACTGCACTTACAGGGAGAAAAACCTTAAAACAGATAGCTGTTCTCTCTCATTTCCTGTATGAACACAGATGTCCCATAACCACATAGTAAAAGCCTACAAGACAAAAGAAGAGACCTCAGCATGAAACATCCCTTGCCAGCACCTTGATCTTGGACTTCTGATCCTCCAGAACTGTGAGAAATAATTTTCTGTTGTTTAAGCCACCTAGCCTCTGGTGTTTTGTTATGACAGCCGGAGCTGACTAAAACATGCATAAGTTTACACGTAACTTTTCACAGAAGGTAAAAATAATGGAGGGTGGGGAAAAAAAGAAAATCTAAGATCTTGTTTAGGTCTTAGTTTGACATGCTGATTAGTCATAACAAAGGTTCCTAGGAAATGCCCCTTGATCACATTGAGTCTACCTTATATTAGCTTGTGTTGCTCTTTTTAGAATTAGACTTAGCAGTAGACATGAAGTAGTTGGAATATCTTTTAAAGAAGCTGCATGTTTTTCTTAGTCATACAAGTTAACAAGATTTTTTAAAAAATGAGGTAAATATTTTCTTACTATAAACTTCATAATCCAATGTTGGTTCTGGCTGACAGCCCATGTTTATACATAGAAAAAGATGTTCTCTCTTTATTATTTTTTAAGTCCCTTGACTCCAATCTCTTAATGTACAAACTTGATTAATGTATTCATTTACTCATCTATGCATTCACTTAATAAATACTCAGCTCGTTGTAAACTCTTTGTTCGACAATAAGGCCTTTAAGAATTTTAAAGAAATTGCATTTCAAAAAGTTTGCTGGGAGCCTATGATACAGAAGGTCTTATATTTAAGTGATTTGTACATACTGGTTTTATTTAAAGGACTCGATTATAGATTGATTATAGATTAATTGAAACTCACAAAGTTTCTAACAGGCTTGTATCATCATAGATCAAAAGGAATAGAGAAAGAACAAAAGAAGAACACATCTTTGGATGCCTCAAACTTGTGTGGACAGAAAACAGGCTAATTACTTAGCTACGAATTGAGTCGCTTTTGTGGAAAAGAAATGAAGACCCAGAAGGCATAACCAAAAGCCTAGCAGAGAAACTCCAGGCCCTAGTGCACAATTTCCAGGCAGGTAAACAACTAATGATGTATGAATTGGCAGCATAGACTCAACAGATCTGAATTGCTAGGAACAGTGGCTTCTGTGTGCTTCAGGTTTCCCCTTTTTGATTAGGCCTGGCTGCAGCACTGATCCCACCTTCCTCCACCACTGTGTGCTGGATGCTGGGTGGAGGAGGTGTCATTTTAGTTCACAGGTTTTTCACTTGGAAGGCATGTTACTCAGTGTGCTGCATTTGAGGATCCTCATCTATAGAACTTCTTTCACAGCTGAATATGATTTCAGTGGTAAGAAACTGGACTTCTAATTGACAGCATGAGGGGATAGAACTCAGGTTTTTTAAAGAAGCGGGGACTTAAGTACACTTTAGGCTTGGGAAAAATGTGAAGTTGTGGGGCCAGAGACAGTCTGCTCAGATTGAGTTTTCCAAATATGGCATAAATTATCTCCCATCAAACATACTGCTTTTATTTTGTTAATTCTATCACTTCTACACCCATAAGTAGATTCTATATTCCCTTTCTCTGCACCTGGATGGTCACTATGACTACCCCAGTCAATAAAAATAGTGTGGCAGAGGCAACTCTATGTGACTTCTGAGACCAGGTCAAATAAAAAGATATACTTTCTTCCTGACTCAATTTCTTTTCAGATGATAATTTCATCAAACTACCTTTTTAGAAGAATGACCAATTCATAATCTTTATGACAATTATCAATAGGAAATTTTGAAAGAAATGTCTTGTAGAAAACACTAAGCAACATTTCTTAAACATAGAAAAGATACAAGCTAAGCTGGGATATGTGCCAATAAGATCAGCAGCATTATCCAAGAAGGTAGAGTTGGTCATCATGCATCCTATTCTAGTGGTTAAGTGGATACATAGATGCAGATTATAATACTTGAGTGACTGAGAGTCACACCAGATCTTCAGGAAAAGTAGCAGTGTCTCAACACTTTTGCACATATGTCTTCTGAGTAAGCAACAATGACCACATCTAGGCCAGGGCCATTTTATCCACCTGGAGTTACACAAAAAATTTGTTTTTTGAAAAGATAAACACAACGGACAAACCTCTTGCTAGATAGACATTTATAGACTATGCTACCGTAGTAGCATAGGATATTTTTCTCAAGTATAGAATATTCACCAAAATAGACCACATTCTAGTTTATAAAACACACTTTAACACATATAAGACTAGACATAATACTCAATGTTCATTGTATTATGTGAAAGAAGCCAGACACAAAAAGACACATATTACTCATATTTTATAGAATTCAATTTTACAGAATTTTACTGGTTAGAATTTTACTGGTCAAATTTATGTATGCAGTTAGAAATAATTATCATCTTTACATTAATGAATGTTCCGATGTATGATTATTACATGTATGATGCAAGCTGAGTTGTATATATTAGCATTGTGAATTTATTTTTATATATTTTACAGGATTAAAAAATGGTTCTTTATGATATATGGGCAAAACTCACAAATTAGGTACATTATTTGCAAATAATTATTATATTAAATTCATATTAAATATAATTTTTAGTTGGGTCATTTAGCTTACTTTCTTTCTTTCATTTTTTTTTCAGGTCTTGTTTTGTTGCATGGGCATGGAAGCAGTGATATGATTATAGCTCCCAGAAATCTCAAACTCTTAGGGTCATGGGAATCTTCTGCCCCAACTTTCTGAGTAGTTGAGACTACAGTTGTGGACCACCACACCTGATTAAATATTTTACTTTATTTGTTATAGAGACAGGGTCTCACTATGTTGCTTAGGTTTGTCTTGAACTCCTGACCTCAAGAGATCACTTGCCTTGGTCTCCCAAAGTGCTAAGCTTTTATCCAATGTGCCTGGACCACTTGAGTTTTTAATGTTAAAAAAATATTGTACCTGGAAATAATGAGTATTTTGGCTCTTACTTTACAACAATGTTAAATATGTCATGTTTTTCTTTTCTTGATGTGAGGATACCAGAGCTCTAGGAACAAATTACTTTATTTAGAAAACTGACATTTCTTTCTGGTGCACCCTTCCGTTACTATATTGTTATATCATTTTAAAAATGATCCCTTACAAACGAGAGGCAGTATGGTGATTATGTGCAGTTTTATTTTTCTCCTGATCAGTGTTGTGGTCTGTCCATTCTGTTGAACACTAAAGGATCAGATTTTGATATTTTTGATCCTCTTCATTGCCTTATTGTTTAGAATTTATTAATTTCTTCCTTTAGCATTTTTATTTTCTTTCTGCTTCTTATTTTGGGTTTAATTCATGGTAATTTAAAAAATTTTATGTTGGACAGTTAGCTCATTTTCAGTTTTTCTTTTCTTCTAAAGAATGAGTTTAAGCTTCTAAATTTCCATGTGAGCATATCATTAGTGTCAATATGCAAGTATTGTATGGCATATTTTCAACATTATTTAGGTGTAAGTAATTCCTAAAATGTGTTTTGATTCCATTCCAAGTCATTATATATTTAGAATGTAGAATTTTCCAATGTCTACCTTTATGCCACTGCTTTCTAACTTCATTACCCTGTGGTCTGAACCACGGAATGTATGGTAATCATTCTTTGAAGTTTGTTCTAACTAGTGTTTACTTGAACTCTAGGAAATGTGCATAAAATTTTCATGTGTATTTGGAAAAAGTGTGTACTCTGTTGTACACAATTGTTAAGTGCAGGTCATGTGCTATTAGAACATGAAAAATATTTTCATATATTTTCCTCCTTGATTTATCAATAATTGAGATCAATAATTGATCTCCTGTAATAATTAGACTACAAAAGAATAGAATTTTTTTGTTCATAGTTGTTTTTGCTTTATGTCCTTTCTTTTGGTCATGACTTGTTTTCTTTAGTTCCTTATTTCTTTAGATACAGCTTGTTTCATAAGTCCGTTATGCAGCCTCATTTCCCATACATATTAACTGGTCCTCAAGGAGTTCTTCCACTTCTTGCTGTGATATTTTGTCCATAAATACTTTTGAAAAAGTTACCTGTGTGGAAAACCTTTTGAGACCTGGAATGCCTGAAAAATTCTCTTTCTTTAAGTCTTCAATGATAATTTAATTGTTTTTTTTCTTTTATTTTTTTATATCCTGAGTTTGTTTAAGAAAGCTGATTTTTTAAAATCTGTTTTATATTCCTCTTTGACATTATGCTCTTACTTTTGAGACATTTTAAGAGTTTCAGAAGTTATTCTGTCTTTAATGTTCTTAAATTTCTTGATTATCTAACTCATCCTGTGTCAATATCTATCATCATTTGTATATCTTATTATACTATGTATTTATATTTTGTGTTTTCTCTCCTCTTTGTTACTCAACAAACTCTTTTACTCAAATAACACTTTTTTTTTGCATTTTTTAAGTCTGAAGAAAACTCAGTCATTATTTTTTCAAATAATTCTTCCCTTTTCAACTGCTAGTGTGTGGTTGTTGATACTTATTTTTAGCTTTTTTGCCTCTTAGCTTTTATGTTTATTTTTTATCACTTCTTGATGAATTCTGAGAGAGAGCATTGAGTAAACCTTTCAGTTCACTATTTAGCTGCATTCATTTTTCTGTATTAACTTATGTATTAAATGATTTATTTCAACCACTATATTTTCAACATTATGATGGTTGCTTTCCTTAGGGATCTGCATTTGATAAGATGTAATAGGAAATCTGCCACTTCGGTGACTTAACCAAAGGGACATTAATTTTTTTTTTTGACAAATAATCAAGTCCACAAATAGTTTTTCAAGAGTTTGTGTAGTAGATTTATGACACCAAAACTGATTCAGACTTAATTGATTTTTCTGTTTGGCTTTTACTTTCATGAGACTTTTATTTTCATGTTTAATATCATTTAGTATTAGCTCCAGCATTGCAACTCTAGTGCAGGCAAGGAGGAGAAATGGCAGGGGACTAAACACACCCTTATAAAGAGTTTTCTGTAGATATCTCATTCTGTAAGTCCTACTTTATCTCATTGGTCAGGATGATTTCACACACAACTTTAAGAGAGGATAGAGCACGGAGCTTGTTAGCATAGCACAGGGCCACCCTGTAAAATATAAATACACTCATGTTGTTAAGTAATAAGGGAAAATGGAGATTAATAACCACATGACAATGCCTTTATAATGTTTATACATGTAAAATTATGTTTCTAGTGCTAAATAAATGTTCTGATCTAAATGTTGTTTTTCGTAAGCTAAAATAGTTTTCCTTTATTTACGTTTTTCTTTTTCTTGCTATTAAAAAATAAACATTGGATGTTCTGACTCTATCCTCTCTATCTTTTCATTCATTTTCCACATGATTTTTCCTTTTCCTGCATGTTATAGTCTTTGAGAATTCTGTAATTCAAGGGTGTAGATTACTAATTAAACCTTCAGCTCTGTTCAGTTTTTCTACCAGTGACATTAACTTCTATTAATTTTGAAGAACACTTTTGTTCTACATTTTAGGTTTGCTATAGGAATGTGATTCTATTTTATAAATGCAGTATTTTCTAAAACATCTAATTTAATCATATTGTTACTTGATTAACTGTTTTCATCAGGGTTTATTTTTCTATTGTTACATCGGTGTTGTGCATCTTACAGGGCAAATGATATTTAAAACCACTACATATGCTTGCTACTACATATGCTTGCTTATAGTAGCTTTAGAAAGTAAACTGGAATCTTAGAACACATGGCAGTCACGTAGGGTTGGGGAAACTGTGGCCTCAAGGCCACAAGTGACCTTCCAGATCCCCGAATGTGGCCCCTTGACTGAAGCCAAACTTCACAGAACAAATAACTTTCTCTACTCTTCACAGTAGAGAAAGATGAAGCTTTCCTTGCCTTCTTCAGTACTTAGAACAATCTTGAAATCAGAAGGCTGCAGTTTCCTCACCCCATCTTGAAAAGTTCTTGGGAAGATTCCTTCTCCTTGGGAAGACTACTGGCTGCTGTTGCAAGTTTTTTTGTTCCTAAAGGCTCATCTCATCTTCCCTATGCAGAAGATCTGCCTGACTTGGAAAATTTCTCTTCTGCCTTTAGCCTGACAGCAACTACTACTTTTAGCTGCTGTATTAATAAAACCAACAAATATTATTTAGTCTGTTAATTAAGTACCCTACAAGTGGTTTTTTGGCATCCATTATGTTTCCAGAGCCTGTTTTCTATAGTCATAGGTTTTTCTCCTGCTTTTTACCATCTCCTCTTTCACAAGAATGAGGCTGCTGTGTTTTCTTACAAACTCATTATTTTGCAGATACTTGTCAATGTTTCTGCTCTACTAATGCTTTTGAAGCTGAGCTAGTTATTAAGTGTTGTGAAGATGTTTGATTGTTTTATATCTCTTTTACCATTTTTAAGGGAGTCTTTAGAAAAGCAAAAAGGTAAATATGTGTGCCTGGTCATTATGGTGAACCAGAAGTAAAAGCATATGTAGTAGCAAGCATATGTAGTGGTTTTAAATATCATTTGCCCTTTTCAGCTCTCTCCTTCCATTATCAAAGAGAACAAACATATTTCTGTACAACAATGGATAGAATGAGTGAATAATAAGGTTTATTAAGGAAATTGCTCTGGATTTTTGGATAATATCAAGGAGAACCACGTGACAGAGGAAAAGTGCATGCTGTGCTATAAGAGATTAGGAAATGGTTGTGCTACTGTTTAATGAAGCAAAGAAAGTCTCATTCTGAAAATTACATTTAAAATTATTTTTTGAAAGATAGCTCACCAACTCCTCCTGGTTTGTCTATGACTTTCTCCATTGTAGCACTAAAAGTTTTTCATTCAAAGAACTCCCTCAGCTCCAGGTACACGTGGGTGGTTGGTGATGCTAAACCAAATGCCAGGGACGTATTTTTGAGAATGAATTCATAGGGAAAGGCAAGCTTAAGTCTTTGTGTGTATAGACCACCCAAGGACCACCCAAGAAAGGTAATTTGGAGTCAGAGAATGGGAAGTATTGAATGCTGAGTCTCAGTTTGGAATTTACTTCACAGGCTAAAAGTATTAGCATAGTAAAGTTCAGCATTTCTCATTATACTGTTTATGGTCACAATTTTTTAAAGAAGACCATCAAAATGCATAATGTTGTAAGGTCATTTTATGATAAACTGATCCCTGGTGGGTTTTCAGGGAAAAAATAATAATTTTTGTATTATAGTTGTGATTTTATCCTCAGATAATCATATAAAAATGGAGGGGGAGTCTAGTAACCTAATGCAAAAATAAGTTGTTACTACACTAGGAAAAGTATATATAGGTTATCAAGATCTTACAAAGAGATGAACAAAATAGAGAAGTCCACAAAAAAGTAAAGATTTCACAGTCTTTAAACCACATGGTTAAAAAGGACCCATAATTCAACAGGATGGCAGGGAGAAGGGGACCAAACTGAGATGGAATTGTATCATGTCAGGTTATAGTGAGACTGCTCCTTCATATGAGTGTTTAGATTATATGACAAAAAAATATGGCATAGGCTAAGCAGAAGTAGAGGTGAAGTCCCACTTCGGAGGCCTGAATAAGAGTTGTGAGGAGGTTTGTGGCATAAAGAACCACCGAGATTGAAGAACTTTATGAAATGTAAAGATTAAATTGGTTTTGTGTCCTAGAGCACTTGTGAGAATGGGAGTCCCCCAACTGTTCATGCTGATCTGTTCTCAGTGTTAATGAATCAGGTCACAAATCCTCCCATCTCAATTCTTTTATCTGTCACCTACTGGAGGCATCACGGAGTCTTCAGTTTAAACAATAGTGAGCACATTTTCCTGGAGGTCTTTCTGCATCAGCCTGGTTTCCACACACAGCTTTAAAATGTAATTCATTAAAGTATTTTCTCAGAAATAAAATTGGTGCTTAGTTGGGCTAGGATGGGACAAGAGCAAGGAAAGTCAAGGTATGATGAGAGTAAGAGAAGGGCAAAGGCTGTGGTGAGAGCAGCTGATGGGTGAACAAGCTCCCTGATTCTTGGAGTGAGCAGGATTTTGTGTATAAAGAGAATACAGTCACCCCGAGTTAGAGGGTGAAATCAATGGGAGAGGAATGTGTTTCTGGACAGACTAGAAGACACACACTCAAATTTTTAAGCCCAAATAGGAAAACCAAGTGGAGAGAAGGTTAATAATGTATGTAGACCAGAGTTATTTTTTTGTTTGAACTGATAATTATTAAGAATATGCTTAGTGTTAGGCACTGTGGTCATTTGGAGGATACGGTAGTTTTCACTTCTGCTCACCAATTATTCTTATGATAGCCTCTCCTTTTCCGTGATCATGACACTTCTATTTATCTCCCCAAATTCTTTCACCACTTTGTTTTTGTTTTGGGAATTTTGTTTCCTTATTTTCATTCTTTATAAATACAGATTTTTTTCCTCCAAGACTCTTTTCTAGTTTTCCTTTTTTTCCTTTTCTTTCTTAGTTATCATTCCAACTTCCTTATTTTCATATTAAGTCTCCACCAATCTTACATCCATATTCTAGCTTCTCTCATCAATACTCAAATTAGGGTTCCCAAATTCACACTAATCATCCAAATGTATTTTTCAAGCAAAACACAATTTGGAGTCACAAAGCTTTCATCCAAATTGTACAACTTCTAGCTTTTATCTCTTGCTTTATTTCATGGAATTTTCCATTTATAAAATAGTATAAGTTATCTCCCTTATTTAATTTTTTTTGGCACAAAACGCAGGTACACACAAAAGTAAAATGATCACTCCTTTTAAAATATAAATAGAATTCTTTTTACAACATGAAGCTAATCTCCATGAAAATTTCCTTAATTGACTCAACTAGAGATAAACCCATATTCTTTTAAAATGCAATTATATTCTGTCCTGTATTTTAATAATTTTTACTCTTACTTTATTTCTACTTTTAACTCACCTGTCTATAAGTTCCAGAAAGGCAAGAATTCATTAACGTGTTCCTTTAGTGCCTGAAACAATGCATACAAGTCAGAGGCCCTAACAAATTTTTGTTAAATTATATTGATAACTTTTTTTCATACCTGAGTAAGAAAGAAAACCCTCAGATTTTATGAAACTTATCATTTGTTAACAAAATGAGATGCAGCAGGGATTTTCATTGAATCTGTGTTTCTGATGATGGATGGCGATTAAGTCTGTGCTGGGCTTGAAGGTATGTAAGCAGGTTGTGTTCGCCATGGCTGTCAGCGCTGTAATCTGTGATGTGAAAGTTGCTGTTTCTCCTCATTTTCAAGCAGTACAGTAAGCAAACCTACACTTTCTGTCAGTCACACATGACATGTATTGTATGTGCCCCCTGCCTAGAATATAACAATGGACAGGAACTGTCAAAGATTTAATCAATCTGTGTCTACCACTTTTGGTCCCTGAGTTGAATCATAGACTCAGATGATGAGAGATTTGGCATAGTGACAACACACAAAAAGGGGGAAACCTGTAGATATCATTTATGAATTGTAATATTTTTATTTTTTATTTTTTTGTAGAGACTGAGTTTCACTTTATCACCCTTGGTAGAGTGCCTTGGCGTCACACAGCTCACAGCAACCTCAAACTAGTGGGTTTAGGCAATTCTTTTGTCTCAGCCTCCCAAGTACCTAGGACTACAGGCACCCGCCACAATGCCTAGCTATTTTTTGTAACTGTTTGTCAGAGGTCAGGTTTGAACCTGCCACCCTTGGTATATGGGGCCAGCGCCCTACTCACTGAGCCACAGGTGCCGCCGGTTTATAAATTTTATTTTACTTAGTTTTGAACAATTTGAATTTCACATTTTGAATTTCTATATTCTAGCTGTACACCATTTATGCAAATTTGTGCTAGCAAAAGGAGTATGTAGATATTTTAATATTCAGGATGCTAGCAATGAGGTTTTATCTAAAAAATATGTTTTGACTTTCTTTAATGGCATTCTATGTGTTTCTGTGGCTTGTGAAATACTAATTATTTATTTTGTACAGTGAGTTATTTTTAGTTATGTCTTAGAAATCACAGTTTCTTTCATGGAAACCATTAGTCCTGAGAATCATAGCATGTGATCTTCAGTTAAATACTTATAGCACATGCATACAATCGAATGCTATATAACTACTGCAAATCATGATGTACTTCTTCATTTATTTTCATAGATAAAAGCTCATAATGCATTTATTAGACTTAATTACAGTAATGTATATAATATAATACTCTTAAGGATTATATTTGTAAGTAAGATTTTATTTTCTGTTTTCAAATTTAGAACAGAAAGAGAAATCTAAGTTTATACTAAAGTTAACATCTATAATTTTCCTCTATTTCCACATGGTCGAAAGAGTACAATAAATTTTTTTTTTTTTGAGACAGAGTCTCACTATTTCACCCTTGGTAGAGTGCTGCGGCATCACAGCTCACAGCAACCTCAAACTACTGGGCTCAAGCAATTCTCCTGCCTCAGCCTCCTGAGTAGCTGGGAATACAGGTGCCTGCCACAACGCCTGGCTATTCTTTGGTTGCAGTTGTCATTGTTTTCTAGCAGGCTCAGGCTAGGCTCAAACCCACCAACCTCAGTGCATGAAGCTGGTGCCCCACTCACTGAACTATGGGCACCAAGCCAGGTTTTAATCAATTTTAAATAAATTTCATAATTGCTAGTAGTTTCTCAGGCATTTTGTGTTTAAAAGTAGGTAATATTTTTGGTTCTTCAAATTCTGTCACATTTCTAGTAGTGTATATATTGAGTTTCATTCATTTGTTTGTTTGTTTGTGGTCTTGCTCTGCTGCCAATGCTAGAGTGCAGTCATATGATCATATCTCACTGCAGCCTCAAACTTTTGGGCTCAAGTTATCCTTCTGCCTCATCCTCCTGCCTACTCATCCTGAGTAGCTAAGACTATAAGTACACACCAATGCAGCTAGCTAATTTTAATTTTTTTGTAGACACTAATGAGATTGGGTCTCCCTAGGTTGTGGAGGCTAGTCTTGGATTCTTGGCCTCAAATAATCCTGCATCCTTTGCCTCACAAAATGCTGGGGTTATAGGCTTGAACCTACTGTGGTAAGAATGACAAAAGCAAAAATAACTTGAAGCAGGTTAAGCAACAGAGAAAAAAATGTCTGCTCACAACATTCTAGAATTTGAGATTCATGAATGCTTTAGTCAAAGATATGCCTTCACTTAAAAAAAAGCCTATCAATTCTATCCTCTTCCATTGCCAGCTTTATCATTAGAGTCAATTTTTCTCATTGTTACAACATGGATGTGAACAGAAATTAGGACTAGTATTCATATTTAAAGGTGTTGAAAGATAGAGGAGTTTCTACAACCATTACCAAAGCTTCTGTCTGATTGGACGATCTTGGTTCATATGCCCAATTCTGAACCAAATATGATGAACTATTGATTGCACAGCTGTCAATTGTATAGATTTAAGGTTCTACTACTACGTCCCTTCCCTGAGCCACAGAGCCATGGTCTTACAGTCCGTGTTTGAGGCCTGATTCTTAATGGACTTTCACTTTCAATGTGAGGGGATTTATTTTTTCCTTTTTTTCCTTTTATATTAACTGATGTTAATATTTTTATTATGGTTTAAATTTTTTCTAAGATTCATACTCTTTTAGAAAGAGAAAGGAGGTTACTTATTGCTTCAGAATTGGAGTGTATATTGAATTTCAAGTGTACAATGCAAAATACATTTTTAATAAGATTTTTCTAACCATTTCCTCCAATAATGTTCAATAATTCCTTATCTGTTGTTCAGGTTAAGAGGGAACGGGTAAATATACCAAACACCATTTTGTTCATATTGCTTTTCTCTACAATTATGCAAGGTATGAGAAATTGGCAATATTAATCTAATTCCACCAAATGAGAAAAATGAAATGCAGAAAAGCTAAATAACTTTCCCATAGTCACTTAGCTAGTAACTGTCAGTGAACTTTGGAATCTGAGACTCTCTGGACTCAAGTACTCTGAGCTTTCCACCAAATACTTCAACTGCCAGTAAAATCAGTCTAATTACTCAGCTCTCTGTGATAAGGCTACTAGACATAATGACTTATTTTTAACATTAGACATAAAGTAAGGAATTCCAATCATGTTGTTCACTTGTGATAAGTTGCAGAATAGATTCTACATATATGCTTATGGAGACTTAGTGAAGATAACTAATTTTAGATCATAGTATGTCTGAAATTCAAAACATAGTTCTGTGACCATGATTGAACGTAGTAGTTTAACTCTCTGAGCTTCACCTTTCTTATGTACAAGATGAACATCAAGTAGTATTTCATTGATTAATGTTGGTGGCATAAATTAGCAAATACACATAAAGTACCAGATACTTAGTAAGTCACTTACTATATGTTAGCTATCATTATTTAAATGATCCACATGGAAATATCTTGCATCAGTTGATCTCTGATTGACACAATGTTTTGTATGCACCAAATATGCTCACAAAATTCTAAAATTTAGAATCACTTAGTGGATCTGTTAATTAAAGTCCTTTCTCATTAGCAGCTGTGCTTTTTTATAGTAAAACATTTTTCATACTTTCAATTTGTGAACAGCTAAGAAGCATATGACAATTTTAATGAGGATCTTGCTTACTTAAATAAAAAAAAATACTTCAAGTACTTTTCTAAAATTAAAGTTCCTGTAAGAATTTGAGCATCTGGATTTTACTTTTTTTCCAACATGTTACTGACATCAGCATTGAATCTCTTACTGTGATGTTTAATTTATATGATAGAATGCCATGAACACACAAATATACCTAATAACAACATGCTACAAGGCATGTACTTTGAAATGCAATTCATAGAGTTAGTAATAGTTTTATAAATTTCTATGAAGAACACTTAAGCACTCATGATTAAATTCCCGATAAGTGATCTCTGATAACATTTCAGTAACCTGTGTCCTTAACATTTAGTTTTAACTTAGCTGAGACTTCTCTTTACAGGGTTAGTGTTACTTTATCCCAATGATGAAAACATTGTGTATTCCTATTTTTTCCACAATCAATGCCACCTGGAGATTTCCATGTTCAAGGATTTCCCATCAAGTGGACATAGATTCAGTCATTTCAGCTTCACCTGTAGATATCAGGTCCTCCTGTATTCAAAGTGCTAGGAAGCTATTATAAAGTAAGAGGAAGAATCAATGGCTAAGAGTGAGAGGTCAGTGGAGGATGTTGGGGTCTCAAACATTTGGAAAAGACTTAGAATTGTACTGTGGGAGATTAGCTAGGGAATCAGCAAGGTATGGATAAAAGGAAATATGAAAGTTTAAGAGAGACCCTCAATATCCTGTAATAGTTTTCTTCTGCAGGACTCAGCCACCTAAGGTTGACTGAGTAAAGGGGTCAAGAGTGTCTCTATAATGTTTCTAAGCAGGGAGAAAATAAATTAAAAGGGGAATAAATAGATGGAAACATAGAAAAGTTTCAGTCCATAGCTCTCCAGGAGGTAAGGAGAAAGAAGATTGATCAGACTGAGTGAAAAGTGAGGGAAGTAATGTCTAGGAGATTATAGATAAGTAGAAGTTTAGAGCTAGCAAATTTTAGACATTAAAAAGAAATTGAGAACAAAATAAATCAAAAATATACGTTGATGAAGAGTAAGGTATGGGTAGAGATGAAATAATATCTTCAGGCAAGGATTGCCTGGCTTCTTCATTCACCCATTTGTTCATTGGTTTAGTTAGACACTAAAGATTTAATTCTTAAAGGGGACCTAGGTTCTGTAAGGCCCAAGAAATGTTGTACTCCTTAGGAAATTAATATAAAATTGCAAATATATAATCATAAGTATACAATTAGATAAGAGCCTTGGAAGGGGCTTATGCAATTCAGAGGACCTAAAACTTAATATGAATTGGCTTTTCAGTAAGTTTCTCTCTTGTTAAGTGCCTATGATCCAGGTACTGGGCCAGGCATCTTAGGCACCATGGAGAAACAACACAGTGAGATTGAATATCTTATACAAAGCCTGAAATACTCATAAATTGATATGCATTTACTCACAGATTTTCATAAATCAAGTATCTGCCATGTTATTTGAATATGAGAAATTATTTTGTTTTCAATGGAAATAATATATTTAGTTTTCTGAGGCCCTAGGGACCTATGAACTGAATATGGGCATCTTCAACATACCACTTCCTGTTACATTTCATTTTCTTCATAAATGAAAGAGTGTGTTTGAGCTTAGTCTTCAATTATTGTTGCAATATGGTGGTGGAAATCTCTTGAGGGTCTACTCCTCTTCAGAACAATTAACTAAAGTTTTTCTCTTTTCTCTTTTTTCTATTAAAACTAGGCCTTCTTTAATTTTTCTCTCCCAATACTTCCAATAAAAAAGATGGAAGCTTCCCATACCCAGCAATCCCCCAGTTCTCTGTGGACACCAACTGGGTTTCCTCAAATTTAATTCAAGTATGACACTAGTTACCAGAAAGTAATGTAGACCTCACAGGTTAAGGGTTCTGTTCTAGAAGACTTCTCCTATTTCAAGTTGCTAATTTCAAGTCCCAGATTGTCACCAGTGCTTCTGAGCAATCAGCTATAAGCCAGCTCCCAACTCCCATCATGTTTGATAATTTGTTTTAACAGCTCACAAATCTCAGAGAAGCATTAACTTATGTTCAAAGGTTTATTATAAAGGCTATTGCAAAGGACACAGATAACAGCCAGATAACAAGGATAGAGAGCAAAATTTGGAAGTATCCTAAGCATAAGATCTTCTGTCCTTATGAAGCTGGTGTACATCACCTTCTTGGCATATGGATGTGTTGACCAATGTGGAAGTTCTTCAAACCCCATTGGTTGAGTTTTAACAGAAGCATCATTATGTTAACACAATTGATTAAATCAATGGCCAGTGATAATTAGAGCTATCTCCAACCCCTTTTCCCTTCCTAGGGGTGGAAGGGTGGGGCTGAAGATTCCAACCCTCTAATCATGCCTTGTCCTTCCTTTCCAGACCTCAACCTTGATGGTATGTGAGGGGGCCAAGTCAGTTATTTCACTAGCAAACATACACACCCTCTTATTACTCCAGGAATTCCAAGGTTTTTTAGATGTTTTTGTATTAGGAACCAGGTGCTAACACCTTATTTTATAGCAAAAAGTGCTCCAGACACCTCTATTACTCAGGAAGTGACCTGGATTTAGAAGCTCTGTGACACAAAGGAGGGGGAGCAGAGAGCAAATGTATATTTCTTATTATGTCACACTTGTCCATAGCAAAGTGAAATAAATCAGAAGTAATGAGATAGAAAAGAAAGACAAATAAAATATCTTCATAAGCCACAAACTGTACAACATTAAATAAACAAACAAAATATTTGTGGTCTTATCACTGTAACTTATTTACCAAAGCTATTGAAAGAGAACATTGTCTCAGACGTAATCTTGCTTTACATAGAAATCTCTCTATATCCTGCAAAAATTTGCTAATACAATAATGACAATCCCAATGGTAATAGTGGAATAATATTTTGCATTTAGAGAACACTTCTCTTCAAGGTAAGTGGGCTAACAATAGGTCTGATTTCATTGCTTATTAGAACAGTTAAAATAATAGTTTTCTGATTTGCATAAGTTGCAGATTAGTGGTAGTTACTAAGCAATGGAACTTGTACTTATAATCAGAATGCCAATGGCAGGAGACATATGAAAGTCGGAGGCATCCCATTTTACTCTAAACCAGTCATATGTTTATTTTTAGCAAAATGATAAAAGCACATTAGCATAGAAACTCAGTCAAGCTTAATGTGGAAATAACTAATTGAAAATCCTTTTGGTTCATGTAAGAATTGAGTGACTATTTTGTTTATTTAATTAAAGCAAAAGTAACTTTTTAAATGCCCCATTTAAAGCCAAAGACATATGAAAACTGGAAGTTTTTACAGCCTTGTTGAAAATTATTTAGCTTGTTTTCGATCAGTAAATAAAATTTTCAAAAAAATGATAATGACTTTATAAGCTCCCACTGGAGAAAAAATATTATTTTTCATTTTGCCATTCAACCTTCCTTCTTCCCTCCCTCCTTCATCCATCTATCTATCTATCTATCTATCTATCTGTCTGTCTGTCTGTCTGTCTGTCTGTCTGTCTGTCTGTCTGTCTATCTATCTATCTATCTATCTATCATCTATCTATCATCTATCTATCTGTCTATCTGTCTGTCTGTCTATCTATCTATCATCTATCTATCTATCATCTATCTGTCTGTCTGTCTGTCTATCTATCTATCTATCATCTATCTATCCATCCATCCATGCATCCTCTTTCTTCCTATTAAAAGACAGCATTCATCTGTTAATGTTAACATTCCTAGAGAAGGAGCTATACCATGTTGCTGGTTACACAACAGGGGAAGATGAATATGGTGTATTCCAGCCATAACACCCTGTGTTTCTTTCCAAGGCCACTTTTTTCCCCCTAGACTAATCCTCCCTCAGACATAATGAATGAGCTTAGGGACTTGCAAGAGATTCAGTGTCATTTGTATTTTATCATCAAGGAAGAACTGAACCCTTTGACAGAGATCAGTATGCACAGAAATAAATACTTCCTGTAATGAAGTGTTGAAGGTGACTTATGTCAGTAATTGATACAAACATAGTTTTTAAGGCTAGAAAGATTGCTCCCTAGGTATTTATTTGTTCTATCTTAGATTTTACGATGGTGAGCCAGGTCCTGCCATTTTGAAAGAAGGATTTAAATGAAGAGCTCCTTGAGAGACCTAGCAGTTTAATGTTTTATTCAAGACAGTTTTCTACTCTCATGAAGAAAGAAAGAATGATTAAACATATGGTAATATATATATATATGGGTTTGGATTTTTTTGGTCTGTGCTCTGGGCTTAAAAATATGTAAGTACAGATTCTCATACAAAAATATACCTTTAATTTTGAAAATTTCAAGCAGAAATTCCAAATTTTAGCAGGTTTGGCGGGTAAAAAAAATCACAGAATGTGATAGAATTTGATCTCTCTGTCTTTGGCAAATGTAATTTATTCCTTTGGCCAACTTCTAGTTTCATGAAGTTCAGTGACTCAGCTCACCTGCAGACCATCTAATAGTCAGACTGCCTTACTTTCTACCATGGCATTTATAAAACATTTGGTGTCCTTCAACATTATCAAGAATCCAGCCCATCATTAGGCAGTGAAAACATTTTTAATGTATTATCTCATTTGATTCATTGAACACATCCTGACAGTAAGAATTTTATGTACCAACATATAGATACACACATATTATGTTTTGGTTTGTTTGTTTGTTTGATTGCATATGCTTATCATGAAAAATAAAGTAGAAGTTTCCTAAAATCCCATTATCTAAAAATAACCTATATTAAGATGTTGCTTAGAATTCTTTTATACATCTCTCTATGAAGACATGGCTGACTTTATGCTATGTATCAATGGGATTACATGTAGAAAATGATTTTCTTGTGGATCCTTCTGCTCTTACTGCTGTTGAAGTTCTTTCCCTCCTCCTTGTTTTACCACTACCTGGTCCTGAGATTACCTGTTTCCTTCTTTCTTTTCTACATGATCATGCAATCAGATACTACTTGTGTAGATATTTTTCCTCATTTTATATATTTAGTTTTGTTTGTAAATATTAGTTCACATCTATATATTTGTCTGTATCTTGATTTTCTCAATTAACAAGAAAACAGAAAATTATTCCATGTTTTGTAAGAGAGAGTTAACTCACTTTTAATGTATATCCCATATTCAATGGATCTATAGTTTATCAGTTAATTTACCTATTAATGAGCATTCATTCTGTTTTGTTCTGCAAAGCAATACTGCAGTAAACATTCTGTACATGCATCCCTGTTAATTTACTCTTTTATTTAATGGAGTAGATTATCCAAGAAGGAAATTTCTGTGGTAAAGAATAAGTGTCCTTTAAATTTTAGTACCAATTTCTCCAACAATGTCTGATATCCTCTTCTATGAATTACTCATTTAAACTCTTTGCTCTTTCCTTAATTTTTTAAATCAAATTTTAGATTCATATGGTTGTAAAAGATCTTATATTATAGATTTTAATCCTTTAATCCTTTTCTTATTTGTTCTCTTATTTTTTCCCAATTAATTTTTCTGATTAGATTTCAAGAGAGAGAAATATGGACTGCAAGTGGATAGCTCAGATCTAGGCGAAGAAAAGCCTGGGATAAGAATAAAATCTCCTGATTTCTATAAAAAATCATTACCATCAAAGAACAATGGACCTGCTTTTATGGGTCTCTCTGATAAGCTGGCTTTTCTTTTCTTCTATGTGGAAAGTTCCTTATTGTTGGTTATATATCTTTTTTTTTTTTTTTTTTTTTTTTTTTTTTTGTGGCAGAGCCTCAAGCTGTCACCCTGGATAGAGTGCCGTGGCATCACAGCTCACAGCAACCTCCAATTCCTGGGCTCAAGCGAGTCTCTTGCCACTGCCTCCCAAGTAGCTGGGACTACAGGTGCCCACCACAACGCCTGGCCATTTTTTGGTTGCAGCCGTCATTGTTGTTTGGCGGGCCCAGGCTGGATTCGAACCCACCAGCTCAGGTGTACATGGCTGGCGCCTTAGCCCGTTGAGCCACAGGCGCCGAGCCTGTTGGTTATATATCTTATACTTCCTTTGGTTCTCTCATATAGCACTTTATTAAGAAAACTGAAAAAGTTTTCAGTACTTCTTTGAAACACCATTATCTAAAGTAAGAATCATGGATCTTTCTGTATAAAGGGAAAACATTTTAAAAATAACTCTGAAAGACATCCACTTGGGCTAAAGAATACTTTTATTTATTCAGGCATTATGCTAATCATGACTTCACCTGGGTTTAGGAGAAGTTAAGGATATAGAACTTTTATTGTTTATTTTTTTGAAGGAGCCAATTTTTTCATTTCAGTAGATTTAAGGGTACAAGTGTTGAAGTCATGACTTTTAGGGCAACCATCACCAGAATAGTGTAAATAGATACATTTTTACTATTGATCTCATTCCATCCTGTCCCTTCTTAGTTTTCTTTGCAGTTTTTGTCCAGGGCTGGGTTTGAACCTGCCATCTCCAATATATGGGGATGGCGCCCTACTTCTTGAGCCACAGGTGCCGCCCCCCTTCCTAGTTTTCAATGTCCATTGAACCACTTTATAATCATAAATATATATATATATATATATATATATATATCATTTATAAACTGCTTATAGGTATGAACATAGTGTATAATATATATGTATACACACAGTTTTTTATTTTAACATTTTTTAAAATTTCAGATTAATATGAGGGTATAAATGTTTAGGTTACATTATTTTCATTTCTAAGTTCAAGTTCTAATTAAGCTCTTCACCAAGGGAGTGGGCTGAACACCCTCATGTTGTGCTCATTAGACAAGGTTCTGCCAATCACCCTCGCTCCTCCTTCTTCCCTTCTTTTTCCTCTCCCCTCCCCCTCTCTAGACTATACTTGTGTTTTTTCATTTATGTGAATATATATTTGTTTATATTTTGGTTTCATATTAGTATTGAGTACAATGGTACTTCCCCCCCCATTCTTTTCTTATGGCTGAATAAAAACTCCATGGTATACATATACCACAGTTTGTTAATCCACTTATTGGGCACTTGGGTTGCTTCAATGTCTTGGCAATTGTCAACTGAGCTGCAATAAACATTCTGATGCAAATGTCCTTATGGTAAAATGATTATTGTTCTTCTGGACAGATACCTAGTAATGGAACTGTGGGATCAAATGGAAGGTCAACTTTTGGTTTTTTAAGAATTCTCCCTACTTCTTTCTATAGTTCTTCCAGAATTCTCCATATATCTTTCCATAGAGATCATATTAGTTTGTAATACTGCCAGCAGTGCAGTGCAAAAGTAAAGAAGGGTGTAGAACTTTTATTTTTATTTTTATTTTTTGGGGGGTAGGGTTTTTGGGTTTTTTTTTTTTTTTGTAGAGACAGAGTCTCACTCTATCACCCTCCGTAGAGTGCTGTGGAGTCACTGCTCACAGCAACCTCCAGCTCCTAGGCTTAAGCGATTCTCTTGCCTCAGCCTCCCAACTAGCTGGGACACAGATGCCCGCCACAGTGCCTGGCTAATTTTTGATGCAGTTCAGCCGGGGCCAGGTTTGAATCCGCAGCCCTTGGTATATGGGGATGGCGCCCTATTTGCTGAGCCACTGGCGCAAACTCAGATATCTGAAGAAAGATTTACTTCACAAATCTAAAACTGAAACCAACTTCAAGACTGAAACTTGAGTTGACTCATTGATGTATTCAATTTCCTGATATCCCTATCAAAGTAAAATAGCCCTCTTAACAACATATTATATTGTTACCTAACAACAATGAAAAACTTTATTTGGTCAAAAATTGTAAAATATATGCAGTTAATTATAAATAAATTAAAGCGTGTATGGTATAAGAATTAATAATATTGCATAGGGGGGCGGAGCAAGATGGCTGACTGGAAGCTGCCTCCGAAAAAGGCTCCTATCCAAAAGGGAGGATAACCTCTCGAAACTGCACAATTGAGCTGAATCCTGGGAACCCAGCCAAGAGAGAGAAGTGATTTCTGTGGAT
>CAUYRH010155056.1:0-19833 GCA_963574655.1 Perodicticus potto
AGCTGGGACTACAGGTGCCTGCCACAACGCCCGGCCATTTTTTGGTTGCAGCCATCATTGTTGTTTGGCGGGCCCGGGCTGGATTCGAACCCGCCAGCTCAGGTGGACGTGGCTGGCGCCTTAGCCGGTTGAGCCACAGGCGCTGAGCCTCATAGCCTTCTTTATGAAAAAGTAGGATAACCATGTTATGATTTACTGATTTGCCTGGATGGACAAGTAGTAGTATGTGGGCGAGAATTCAAACTTACAGTCCCTTTTTCTTGGTTCTTCTTTTTCTTCTTCCTGTCAGCTTCATGTGCCTATGAGAAAAATTAGAGATTTGGGGGCAGCGCCTGTGGCTCATTGAGTAGGGCGCTGGTCCCATATACCGAAGTTGGCAAGTTCAAACCCAGCCTCTGCTGAACTGCAAAACAGAAAACTAGCTGGGCGTTGTGGCGGGCGCCTGTAGTCCCAGCTACTCAGGTGGCTGAGGCAAGAGAATCGCCTAAGCCCAGGAGTTGGAGATTGCTGTGAGTTGTGTGATGCCACGGCACTCTACCAAAGGTGATAAAATGAGACTCTGTTTCTACAAAAAAAAAGAAAAATTAGAGATTTTAAAAGGTGAGAGTGAAAGAAATTATTGGGCTTGACAAAGGTATAAAAGTTGTAGTTCAAAATAAATATGTTTTTATTATCTTCTTCCTCACTTAAATAATTGAGGCTGAACCAAGAGAATATTGTTCCTCATTAATCTCTGTGAAAAAATAAGAGTAATAATTACAGATCAAACTCTTGGTTTATTCTGAATGGCCACAAACTTTTAACTAAAAATGTGATTTCTCCCAAAGCCTACCAACTAGATTTTCTTGTCACTTGTCATATCTAAGCCATAAGGTTGATGTGTTCCTTTACTTCATTGTTGTTCCTTTATTCACATTGTAAGTGTTACTCTATGCAGAACTTTATGTCAGTTATGTAACCATTTTTTTCTCCCTCAATTATTAGAATTATACTCTCTATCTAACATGTAATATTTTGCTTTTAATTCATTGGTTCTGTCTACTAGTCCCTCACTGTCACAATAGGTGAAATTCGAGGAATTTTATTATAATGTGCCTGGGTAGAGAATGAAACTATCAAGAATCTTTGTGGCTGTAAAGCTAATAACAAAAATCATCTTGGTTATTTTAGATAATTCCTTTTCTTAGTTACTTTCTTTCTTCTTCTTTCCCTCTAGGACTTTGATTATTGCCTGGGATTTATGTTTTTTGATAAATTGCTAAAGGACATGTGAAAATATTCAAGAGGCAGGTTTTATTTTAAGTAGGAAGTTAACCTATTTCTGTTATTTTATTGTCCTTGCTTTTGGATGAGTTTGCTATGTGTTTGTTCTGCATTCTGCCCTAGAGACCAGCAGACTATTTGCTACTCTGAATTTTAGCATAGTTAATTATGTTTGCTAATTACTGGGCTGACTTCTTTATAGATTCAACTGTGTTACCAAAAGCATTGGGAGTGAAAGTAGTTTGGTTGTCACGCGTTCATTTATTCAGATGTCTGGACAAAAGTGTGAATTATGGTAAAGCATGTTTTCTTATAAGAACAGTTCTTGGAAGAATTCTTGTTGCTTTTCATTAACACCAGCATTTCCATACAAGACTCTTGGCAGTCCTCTCGTTCTACTTTATAGTCCTTTCTGGTTTTCTACCTTTTCGTTATTTCTTTTTGAAGATACTCTTCTGGAACATGTTGTTTTTAGTCCTGAGGTCTGCAACTAATGAATTACAGCTGATGAACTCTGGAGCTAATCTTAGTCAAGTGAATGTAATAATTATTAATAGAAGAACTGTGATGAAATCAATAGCATTTTCTTACAGCATACATTTATTTTGCAGTTTATTTAAAACTCCATTAATAGGCTCGGCACCTGTAACTCAGTGGCTAGGACTCCAGGCACATACACGAAAGCTGGCAGGTTTGAACCCAGCCCCGGCCTGCCAAACGACAATGACAACTACAACCAAAAAATAGCTGAGCATTGTGACAGGCACCTGTAGTCCCAGCTAATTGGGAGGCTGAGGCAAGAGAATTGCTTAGGCCCAAGGGGTTGCTGTGAGCTATGACGCCATGGCACTCTACCACCGGTGACAAAATGAGACTCTGTTTAAAAAACAAAAAACTCCATTAATAGCCATAAAAGCACCTCATTCTACAGTAATGTTGTAGACAGCCTCAGCAGCCAAGGAAGAACAAGTAGAGTCTTCTTTGTAGAGTTGGGAAATGGGGCTAGGTGCTGTCTCTGATTCAGTTGTTCATGCTTTTCATTCCCACTTTGTAAATGTCAGTATTTGCTTGAGTCTATCCGTGTAGGCAGGGTTACAGGATCTCTCCATTTGAGCCACCTGTCAGAGTTCTGAAGGTTTACGACCAGAAACAAAGACATCTTAAAATATGTACTGTGTTTACTGCTGCACTCTGTCCTAGTAATGGTAAATTTGAAAGTCTATCATTCTCCTCTTGCCCCCAACCCCCTGCAAAAAAAAGGCTGGGATGAGAATAATGCATGGACAACTGTTAAATCTTAATAAAGACTGATTTGATGGTACTGTGAAACATCCATGTGTTATTTTCCATTCTGAATTTTTGTATAAGAATACCCCTGTGCCCTGGAAGTATTCAGGAGAAACTACTTTAAATGAATGTTAATTGATCACTTGCTCGTTTTAAGATTTTATAATGGAGATGGTAGTCTGGCCATATAATATCCAGAAGCTAGTGATATCAAGCAAAATATTTGACTTATTCTAAACAACTACAGTTGTCCTCCCATATCTGCTGTTTTGCTTTCTGCAGTTTCAGTTGCTGTTGGTCTGCAAGATCGAAAAATATTAAATGGCAGATCTCAGAAATAAACAATTCTTAAGTTTTAAATTGCATGCTGGTCTGAGTAGTGTAATGAAATCTTGAGCCATCTTGCTCTGTCCCACCCGGGATGTGAGTCAGTCCTTTTCTAGTATGTCCTCACTGTGTAAGCTTCCCATCAGTTAGTCGCCGGGTGGACGTCTACGTGGTCAGATCACATCACTGTATTGCAACGTTTGTGTTCAGACAATCCTTCCTGAACTTAATAATAAAATATAAGCGTGGTAATGCCTGGCATGTTGTGATTATTCTGTTCTATTATTAATTATTGTTGTTAATCTCTTACTGTGCCTAATTTATAAATTAAACTTTATCGTAGGTAGAAATATATATAGGAAAAAATGCATATGTAGGATTTGGTACTATGCAAATTACAATGGGTGATCTTGGAATGTAACCCTCACAAATAAGGGGGGACTACTATGTTCTAATGTAAGAAAAGTTCTTAAAGTTCTTTAGAAAATCCTTTCGTATTGGAACCATTGACATACTCTTTGAGATAAATTATTCTAAAACTTCTATATGAGTAAAAGCAGTTATATTTTAACTGCCATCACCACCAATATCCTTAACCATTCAAAAGTATATAAAATGTTAAAAACATCAAGAATAGAAAATAATAAAAAACGAAGCATTTTTAGTTCTATGTAATAATTAAGTAAGGGGGAGAGGTAAAGGAGGAAATCAGTAAGTATGGAGAAGAAGGAAATGAGTGGTAGAATTTAAAGATGGGAAAGAAAGCTGCTTTGAAGAACCGTATGTGCTCTTGTCACATTATACTGCTGATGTGAGCCGTGGAATCATTCCCCATTCTTGGAAATATTCTTGTTAAGATCACCAGTGATTTCCAGGTCCTGAAGTCTAGTGGGCATTTTCTCAGACCTTTTCTTACTTGACCTTCTGACAGTATTTGACACTGGCCACTGTCTCTTTCTTGAAACCTTTCCCTCCCTGGAAGCTGTGAAATCGTGTTCTCTTGCGTTTCCTCTTATCTCTGTAGTAACTCCTGCTTTGTTTCCTATGTAGTCCTTAGGTATTAGAGTTCATGAAGGCTCAGTTAGGCTTCCATTTCTTTTCATTCTACAACCTAGCAAGTATATTCATCCCCGTGGCCTCAGTTAGTATTTGCTAAGGCCATCTTCAAGTGTCCCGCATTTCAGTGAATAGCATCATTGTATTCATTCCATTTGTCCAAGCCAGAGACCTAGGAGGCATGCTCAACACCTTCTTTCCCTCACTTACACCTCCCAAATCCATATTCTCTGCTATCCCACGCTTGCAGTACAGTAGTAGCCCTCCATAACCTTTCTTTAATTTGTTTTCTACATTGATGCTAGGGTAGGATATCTTTTGAAAATACAAATCCAATCATGTCATTCCCCTGCCCTCCTTAAAATTGTTTCCCACTGTTCTCAGGATAAAGACTAACATTCGCCTGCCTACTTCTCTGGTCCTCCCTCTTATTCTCCCTCTCTGCACTTGAACCACCCAGACCTTTGTTCATATTCTCACAGGTACCGGGCTCTGACCTTCCACATCTCTCTCTGCTAGTCAATTCCCATTTCATTCTTCACATCTCAACACAAAGATAGTTTCATAGAAAAACTGCTTCTTGATACGTGGTCCCATACTAGTCTGTTCTTTCCTTTATGGCATTTATCATAATTTGTCATGATATTTCTGTGATGAGACCGAAAACTCCCAAGAAAGATAGGACCTTGTCTCTTTTATTCACTGCTGTATCCCTGGCACCTAACACACGGCAGGCAGTTCATAAATAGTTGTTAAATGACTGGAATCTGTCCTTTCTGTAGACTCTAGGTATCCATCACTGGTCCATAAATTTTATTTTCAGGAAATCTTGGGGTATAGCATAATCTGTTTAGGACTCACAGATGAAGATAATGTTATGTTTATCATTTGACACAGTTTAGGAACTAAAGATGAGGTAAAATCAGCCAGTTCCTGAAGTGGAATTGAATCTATTCAGATTGGGAACTCAAATTTTACCTGTCCTTAAATGTCTCCTAAAAGAAAAAGACATGCTGACTTAGAGGTTTTGCTTTAATTCAGCAAACATTTCAGTCCTTCAATATGCCAGACATTCTGCAGACTTTATTTTGCTACCTTCCTTCATTTGTCTTGCTGTAGTAATGGAATTTAAAGTAATTTTAAGCCTAGATTTAGTTTTTAAGACCTCTGTTTCATATGGGTACATATTTGTATCTTTGAGTGTGATTCTGATTTTAAATAAAGCTCTTCACAAACAAAATGAAAACTTAAAAGTTTTTCTTAATTTAACTGTTAATAAGTAAATCAAAGAGAATACATAATTATACATGTGAAAGGTATTCAGATGCTATTGGAACAAGATGGATATCCCTAGGTTCTTCTGTTTCCCCTACTTCTTTTGTTTCCTCTGACTATAAAGGAACATGGTCCTTTTGGCATAAGCCTGATAAAATTTATTATTAACAAGCACACATTATATGGGGAATACTTCCCAGGCATTTAGTGGTACATAACAAATGTTAACTGATGAGCTATAATGTTTGTTAAAACATGAATAAAAAATATTCATGTTTTAATATTAGCAAAGAAATTTAGTCTTTTGTTTTATAAATACGGTATAACGTAACTGATTTCTGCCCTTCGATGCAGACAATAGCTCTTCTAAGTTATCAAATGTAGGTTTATGAAAAAGAACCATTTCTTTTTCTTATGGATGGATGCTGTGCCCCCAGTGACAGAATATATACCAGAGTGAAGGAAGTAATGTGTGCAACACAGATAAATGTAGAAATACTTGGTAATTTAGTTATAAGAGTTGAGGGTCACTTTAAAGGCAAGAAGAGATAGAGCAGAGGAGTAGTACGAATTTGGTAGAGGAACCTGTACCCTAAATATTCCAAAGGGAGCAGATATTATGGGAGTTGGGAGATGGTGGATGAACTAAGTGGAAGGTGGTATAAGCAGGTGTGCTTGTCTACAGTGAGAAAATAGTGGTGATTAGTGGAAACTTTTTGAAAATGTATGATAAGAATTCTAACTCGAAAAAATGATTTGTATTTATAACCATATTGAAAATGTGATATCAGAAACAATAAAGCTTTTTTCTATCAGTTTTGTGAAAATGAATGTGATGTGCTTGGTTTTTGACCTTGATTTATTTTTTAAGGTTTTATTGCTATTAATGTTATTTAATGGTTTTTTTCTCAGACATTTGTTTTTATAGCTAGCCTGTGCATTCAAAGAATGTGGAAAAATAACTCTGAACACTTCCCATTAGTGAATATGTCAGGCTTTCAACAAAACAATTTGTACAGTCAGTCATCTGTCAGCGTCAGCCAGAATTACTTAAAGGTATAAATGGTACTCTGACACTTACCTTTAAAAAGATAGTAAACATTAGGTTTTTACATGTCCCTTATTTTGCTTAAAGGTGAAGGTCAAGGTGTGTTACAAACCAATTCTTCTTTTCTTTGAAGTTATTATAATTTAGACTTTCGTGATACTTTGACCTCTCTTCCCTTTTCTCTGAGGTAGTTTCCTTTCAGTGGTCTCATCCTTTTTTTTTCTCTCTTTTCTGTCCTCACTAAGCCTAAAAAGGAAGCTTTTCATTCTTTCCAGCCCTTCTCCTGAAATTAATTGTGCTAAACTATCAGCTTAGATTTCAAGTAGTCCTCATGCAAAAGCATTTATTATGTGTCCATATGTGCTTGTTCCTATGCTGTGTTGGAGCATAAAGGAGGAATACATGGCACTCACTTCTAGTAAGAGCTGTTAAAGTGCCAGGTAACACTACAGCAAACCCTGTTTTCAAAGGCATTCACAGAAATAGTGTCTTGTTGCACCCACCCTCTTTCCAACAAACTTAAGTACCTAACTGGTTTCAGAGTACATCCTTCAGAGGATGGAGGGTAGAGTGTTTAGTCTTCACTTGAGTCTGATTTAGATGAAGAAATGCTATACAGTTCTCCAGAGGTCCGTTTATACACCGGTCTTACTTAAAATGTACATAAAATATTTACTTGGGAGTGTCATCCCAGTAGCAAAATGCCTACTTATCTGAATAAGGAAAAGTGGTAAAGGAACTGCATTTAATCTGTGAAAGATTCAAATGAAATATTTAGGGAAAGAATCCAGTTTATACTTGTAGGATGATGGTTTTCAAGGTATTACTAAAGAAGAGAATTTAAAAGAAGTCTTGGCCATTTAGTATTTGAAGATAACAGACCAAAAGACTAGTTCTAGACAGCAGTTCTCAACCTGTGGGTCGAGGCCGCGGCATTAGGAAGGTTGAGAACCACTGTTCTGGACATTAGGAGAAAGGTTATTTGAAATGGAAAATATTTTTCTACTCATATCAAAATGATCTCTATATACTGTATGTAGTTTTGTCTTAGTCTATATTTTTGTTTTGTTTTAACAGAGTGAATAATTTATAAAGGAAAGACATTTATTTCTTATGGTTCTGAAGGCTGAGAAGACCAAAACATGGTGCCACCCTCTGGTTCTTACTATGTCAGAGCATGGCAGAGGGTAACACAGAGTGAGGGGCACAGTGTTTGTGCCAGCTCATGTCTCTCTTCCTGATTTTCAAAGCCACTAGTCCCTTCCTGGGGCCCCACTCTGATAACTTTAACCCTAGTTACCTCTCAAAGGCTGCACTGAATTGGGGATTTAAGTTTCTAATATATGAAATTTGTCCATGCTGGCATTAAAGAAAAGTCCAGGACAAGGATGTTCAAGGGCCAGAAAGACAAAATATTTGAAACATTTCAATCTAGAATATTATAAGAATTTTTGATGTTTTAGGCCTTCATTCAATGAGTATTTTTTGAGGAACAACTATGTATAGGCCCTGTGATGGACTTATAAAAAATAATGTTTTTGTCAGAAAGGATACTGATTTGTGCAAACCATATACTCACTAGTTTGTTTTTCTTATTCTCTCATAAGAAAAAGAAAAGAACAAAAACCGCAAAACAAATAAAACCTTGAGCGTATGTATGATCTCAGATCATAAAATCTTAAATAGGTGAAGTAGATGCAGTGTTTACCAGCTTTTAGGAGGCAAGGGTTAAAAATGGTGTCCTAGAACCAGACTGGCTGAGTTTGATTCCTGATCCCTCACCTCTCTGTATTTTTGTTGCTTCAGTCTGTAAATTGGGCTTCTTTGAGACTTATGTGTGCAAAATGCTTAGAACAAGTATTGGACCACAGTAAGGATGCAATAAGTAGTAGTTATTAAGTTGAAGAATATCAGAACTTCTTAAAGACTTAGAGAACTGGGTATTGGACAAATGAAAGACATTAGTACAGCAATTCCACAGTTAATCATCATGGACATACTAAGCAGATTTAATTGGCAAAGTAAAGAACCTATCTAGTAGAGATTTTGTATCCAAGAATGCCTTTCAGTAGCTGGGATGTAATTATGCTGTTTGGGATTTAAAGTTTTAGGAATTGTTTGCATAACAAAAAGATTGGTCTGCTGAATGTGGAAGAGGCTTCCAGTAATCAGAATTAAAGAGGAAAAGGCAGCACAGAAAAGAGGATGTTAAATAAGCTTGTATGGTGGGAGGCTGAGGCAAAGTGGATTACCTGAGCTCACAGGTTTGAGAACAGCCTGAGCCAGAGCAAGACCCCTCCTCTAAAAATAGCCAAGCATTGTGGCAGGCACCTGTAGCCCAGCTAGGAGGGAGGCTGAGGCAAGAGAATCGCTTAAGCCCAAGAGTTTGAGGTTGCTGTGAGCTGTGACTCCACAGCACTCTACCAAGGGCAACAAAGAGAGACTCTGTTTTAAAAAAAAAAAAGCTTGTATGGTTTTGGGACAGTGTTCTGTACTGAGGGGTAATTTTTATTTTCTTAGTGATTCAATTTTCTATCTGCTCTAAGTAGTGTATTTCTTAAAGCTAATGTCCAAATTTTTATTTTTTTTTTAACTGAAAATTGCTTGGATGTTTCTAATCTGAATAGCACCACAGAGAGTATTTACAGGAACTTTTTCATTTCACAGTTTGGTCAATTATTTAAAAATCACAAAGGTGTTTTTAGTAGTAGAATGAGAAGTGTAGAAGGCCAGTGCTCTGGCTTCACTTTTTTTTTGTTTTTCATTTTGAGACAGTCTCACTCTGTCACCCTGGCTACAGTGCAGTGGTGCTCACTGCAATCTCTAATTCTTAGGCTCAAGTGATCCTCCTGCCTCAAGCTCTTACCTACCATGGTGCCCAACTAAGTTTTCCATTTTTAGCAATGGAAAACCCCTCTTGCTTAGGTTGGTCAGGAACTCCTGAGGTCACAGGAATTCTCCATCTTTGGCCTCTCAGAATGCTAGGATTATAGGCATGAGCCACCTCACCAGGCTGGGCCCCTTCCACTGTGTTTGTTCCCTGTAGATCACCCTGCATCTCCCGCTGGTTTGGCTTTTGTGTAGTGAGAGCTTGAACTTAATTGTTATGCTAAACTTGGGGTGTGTATTGTACTTTTTCTATTGTTATTTGACGGAATAATAATGGTCAAGACTTAAAATCGATTTCTAGTTTATTTTTCAGCTATTTGAAAATATCCTACTGTACTCACTTTGCCCTTCCTGTTGTCAAAACCACAAGGAGGTTTTGCCCTAAGTCCAGTTACTGAGGCAACAAAGTTTGCCAAAGAAAAAAGGTAACTTTAATATGCCTAATGTCTTGGGAGTGTGAACTAAATTAAAATCTTCAGCACCCCCAGCTGGCTGAATGCACCACTTCTTGGCTAAGGGGACCCCAGAAAATACTCTAAAGCTGGGTTGCTGTTCATGAGATGGGAAATCAAACATGCCCCCTCCTGCCCCCTTCCTTTCTTGGAGCTATCCTTTGAAACTCATTAAGCAGGCCTAAGGATATGCAAGACAAACCTTGAACTACACTTGCAGGCCCTCAGTTTACCCAACAGGTCTCATGAATCAGTGTACTGAGTGTGTATATCCTAGGTTTGTCTCTGATTAACAGACTGCTTAACTTAAAACATTCTAAGCCTTTAGGCTTCATTTTTTTTAACTAGTTACAAATCCAAGAATCCTTAAATTCACCTATAACATGTAATTTCCCCCTGACCTCCCCTTTTAGATAGCCTGTCTTTTCAGGGCAAACCAATGTATACCTTCTGTGTATTGATTTACAGCTTTATTTGTAATTCCTTTCTCTCTAAAATGTATGAAACCAAACTGTAACCCAGGCAGTGAAAACCACTTGCTCAAGGCTTCTTGCACATGGCTCTGGGATATGGTCCTCATTCTTGGCTCAAAATAAATCTCTTTAAATTATTTTATAGAGTTTGGGTTCTTTTCCTTGACAGGAGAGTGGAAGAAGCTGCCTCAAATCACCTTTCCCACTAAGAAAGAAAGATATGGTGGGCTAAAGGAGGGGCCGTGTGCCTTGAGGCAGGTTGTGGTGTAATCAAGAAGGGGCTTTGTGCGTTGGTGGTGGGTTGTAGTGGTGGTGGTGGTGAGAAGATGGTTGAGTCCTCAGGAAGTCTGCTTGGGGTGGTGTGGGGAGCTTCAGAATCTCATCTATTGGCTTTGCAGAAAATGCCCATTTCTGAGGAACAACACAAAAGGTCAAGTATTTAAGGGAGATGATTATTTAGGGATCATTGGAATTTGTTTAGTGAGGGGCTACTTATATTTCCACTGTGAATGATCCAAAATCTTTTCAGTAAATAGATTATCTTTGGTTTAACTGTGAACTAATTGATACATTTCAGAATAGGCAGTCTTTGCCTGTCTGTGTTCTGATCTGGAGGCAAAAGTAGGAAACCTTGCTGCCATAAAATACTGCCTTGTGAAGATTTTTTTATTTTTATGTCAATATTTTGTGAATTTTGTCAACATTAGATTATATTTTTTTCCTTAAAAGAAGGTTTTTAATTGAAAGGTGCAAGCCATGGCCAGGTTTATTGAAAGGGAAGGGTGACCCTCCTGCAAAGCTGTACCCAAGGGCAGCTAGAGACCCCTTTTATATGAGGCTGTAATGAGTGGGCAAATTCCACTGCTTGCCTGGATTTGGCTCTAACTTCTGTGGGTGGGGCTAATCAGATCCTTTGTGTCTTTTCCTTAGGAGAGGGGGAGGAGAAGGGAAAGGGTTCACTTGAGCCTGTGTTACCACCACCCTTCTCCCTCCAACATTAATGGAAAATGGGGAATTGCTTGATGTTTTAGTATTATAAAATCTTCCTCCATGCCACCGTGAACTCTGTATTATACAATGGTAGACTTCCCATTTTCATATTCTTCTTAGCCTTTTATTTTTAGAATTCTGTTAGTGCCTTTCACAGTAAATGTTTGTTGAATTGAACTGAACTTGCTGAGTAGATGAGTTGTTTGGCTTTGCTAAAAAGCATTTTTTTGTTGCAAGTATAAAAGAATAACTTGTGGTTATTGTTGTGTATACTTACTTGATTCATTCATGTTTGATATTTTCGACATATTTTTCTGTGTCTACTTGGATGTGGAAATTAAATTCTAAATCATTTGGCAGCTGTGAGTTGGTATAGGAGGTCTGTCAATTAAGTTTGCCAATAAATCCTAGGAGAAGTACTACATACCTCTTTGCTGAATTACTGTGGTCATCTTTGAAGTACTCCCCTAGAGAATTTATGCACCAGTGACTGCCAATACCTAATCTACCCTTTAAAGCAATTTTGGAACTCTTTCTCTGGAATGGCCATCAGAGCTGTCATCATATTACCCTTGATGTCTTGAATACCATTAAAATGTCTTCCTTTCAATATTTCCTTTAAATTCTGGTAAAGAAAAAAGTCACTGGGGACCAGATCAGGCTAGGAGGAAAGGCGTTCTGATACGGTTATTTTGTTTACCGGCTAAACACGCCCCCACAGCAGTGCTGTGAGCCTATGCATTGTTGTGATGCAAGAGCCATGAACTGTTGGCAAAAATGTTCAGGTCGTTTTCGTCTTTTTCACTCAGCCTTTTCAGCACTTCCAGATAGTAAACTGAGTTAACTATTTGCCCATTTGGTATAGATTCATAATGAATAATCTTCTCATACCAAAAAACTTCTGATGGTTAACAACATCGTTTTGACTCTTGATTTGGACTGAGGGAACGTTTTTGGTCATAGAGAACTGGCTGACTCTCATTGTGCACCCACTTTATGCTTTGTTTCATGGTGATGAAACACCCATGGTGTTTTCATCACATGGTGTTTCATTACCGTGAAACAAAGCATTAAAGTGGGTGAAACATATGGATGTTTCATCACTAGTGATAATAATGTGGCCCAAAATACTGTCTTGCCTCTCCAAAAGGTCTTGGCAAACTTCGACTCCTTTTACTTTTGTTCATTGGTGACCTTCTTTGGAACACCTGTTTTGTTTTGTTTTGTTTTTTTAAGAGACAGAGTCTTACTTTGTCGCCCTTGGTAGAGTGCCATTGCTTCATGGCTCACAGCAACATCCAGCTCCTGGGTTTAGGCGATTCTCTTGTCTCAGCCTCCCAAGTAACTGGGACTACAGGCGCCCGCCACAACGCCCTGCTATTTTTTTGTTGCAGTTCAGCCAGGGCCGGGCTTGAACCCGCCACCCTTGGTATATGGGGCCGGTGCCCTACTCACTGAGCCACAGGCACCGCCCATGGAACACCTTTTGTATACACCTTTCTTATGCCAAGATTTTCCTTACTGCTTCTCTATCTGTGTTTACTTGGTCTGCCATGCTTCTCATAGTCAGCCAACGATTTTTACCCACAGTTGGATGAATTTTGGCAGTGTTTTCATCAGTTCTGTTTGTTATTAGCTTTGACCCATCTTCAACAGTGTTCTTTCTCTCCCACCCAGGAAAACATTTAATCCATTTGTGCACTGTCATTTTCTTCATGGCATTATCCCCATAAACTTGGACTAACATGTCACTGATTTCACTTCTACTCTTACCAAGTTTAACAAGAAATTTACAAATGTTTGTTCCTTGCTTTAATTCAAGCTCTAACATTCTTGCAGTGGCACTCAAAAACACTCAACAACAATAACGAACCCCATTCAGCAAGACACTGCCACACGTAGACATGAACACAGCTGTGAGACGCTGATACAGTAGGTTATGAAACCTTACTGAGTTGTTTGTGTGATGTTGCCAGCGTAAGCACACAGTGGCAGCTTCGTGAACTTAATTGTCAAACCTTGTAAGATCAGTAGGCTTGAAGTTAAAAGATCAAGTTTGTGGCTTGATTGTGGCCATGTTTAGAGCATTCCTATTAGAACGGTCTGCCTTACTCTCCTTTTCCTCATCTGTAAAATAATGATAGCTTTATAGGGTTTTGTTAGGATTGAAAGGGGATGGCTGGGCTAGATGGCTCATACCTGTAATCCAGGCACTCTGCGAGCCCAGGCAAGAGGATTACTTGTGGTTAGGAGTTCCAGACCAGCCTGTGCGGGAGTAAGACCCTGTTTCTATAAGAAAATAGAAAAATTAGCTGGGTGAACCTGAGGCAAGAGGCTCACTGGAGCCCAGAAGAGTTTGAGGTTGCAGTGAGCCACTGTAGTCTAGCCCAGCAACGGAGTGAGACTCTGTCTCAAAAAAAAAAAAAAAAAAAAAACCCTAAAACAAACAAAAAAAACCTCACCACATTTAGCACTATCTAGCACAGTGTCTGATAATACATGGAGAGTGTTCAATATTGTTTACTGTATTAAAACACAAACAGCACTGTGTGCTTTAGGTATATCTTAAGACTAACTTAACAAAGGTTTTATAAAATCATAAAACCTCAGAATTAGAGGGGATACCAGAATTCAAGCTCTGTCTTCCTTATAAGAATTTAATTTCTTCTCCAGTATCTTGGGCAAGTGTTCATTATTTTAGTTGCTATTTTTTTTTCAGGCACGGCATTGTCTTAGGTTTTCAGGAAGGTGCAGAGTTGAATTGGACAGATACTCTTCCCAAGACAGTTATTAAGAGTAGGCTTTATTGAAGAAGTGACAGTGAAGCTAGATTTTGAGGGATAAGGTAGAATCTGAATATTTATTGGGATTGCCAATTGCAAGAACATGTGGAACGAAGGAAAAGAGAGAGGACAGGTGCAAAAAATCATGAACATGAGTAATCCATTTGACTGGATTGTAAAGGAATAATAAAAGGTAAGGTTAGAAAAGATTTTGACGAAATAACAGTAGAGGTAGATATCTTCCTCCCCCAAGGACTTCAGATTATTGGAATTACCAGATTTATTAATTGAATTAATTAAAAATACTAAAAGATTGAAAACATAGACACAAACTAAAAATGACCAGATGGGTTTGACAAACAAATAATTTCCATAAAGGAAAAAGCAGTCACTGAAATTCAGAAACTCAAAGAACAAATTCAGCAGTAGATTAGGTATGTTTTGAAGAGTGAATTAGTATAGCTCTCAGGGAATTAACCATATGTAGTACTAGTAAATATGGAAAATATTACCAGTTCAAATATATACTGAGTGAGAGTTTTCTAGAATTGATAAAAAAGGCAAGAATTCTCAGCTTTAGGAAGCACAGTGAAACACCAAGTAGAAGACATAAAACTTCTATGCCTACTTGGTGATTGTATATTGAGCTGTGATAAACAATCTAGTGCAAAAAAAAAAAAATTCTATACCTAGACATAGTGAGATTGCAGATAATCAGATATAAAGAGAATATCTTAATACAGAAAATAGATTATTGTCTATGAAATAGCCACATTCTAAGTACCCAATAACAACAGTAGAAACCTAAAAACAATAAAATTATAAAATGCTGGAAGAAAATAACTGCCAACTTGACATTTTTACTCACCTATACTTTAATGTAATAATAAACATGAAGTGACCTTTTTGAACAAATGAAAACTGAATTTGCTACCATAACACATGGACATTTATTTAAAGTCCTTGGTACATAGTAAATGCTTGATTTACAGATGGATGATATATCTTACTCACCATGGCAAACAGTGGAATTGACTTCAGAATTTTTTAAAGAGAAGCTGGAATCTCATCAGGACTCCTAATATGATTAGTTTTATTGCAAAGATAAGAGATATAGTCAAGTCCCTAGGATGCAATTTGGAATGATTGAATTTCCTTCTTGTGTCTTCTTATAGGCTGCTTCCTATTTACGAATATCCTAAATGCTAATGTTGATTTAAATTTGAATCAAGAATTTCTACTCAAAATGTTCTTAGATTTTCGTATCTATTAGTTAGAAGACAGTTCTAAATTTGTTTCTGAGAACCTATTCTAATCTTCAGGAAATGTTATAGACATATTAATAATAAAAAAAGTAGAATGTGGTGCTTTTTAAATGGCCAAACACATTGCAGACCAGAAGCTATTCTTTGTCCCTTAGGGCCCTAACTTTAAAAAAGTACAGTGGGACCTCCGTAAGTTGACCACCCAAGGGACTGTAACAAGGTGGTCAACATATAGAGGTGGTCAACATACGGAACTAGGCCTACTGTGCTGATAGGTACATGTGGTGCATGTCTGGTCTGTGGAAATTAGATCAACCTAAGGAGGTTGTCAATGTAGGGAGGTGGTGAACTATGGAGGTGTTTTCGTGCTTTTGGTATTTTTGTTTTTAAACTTTTTAGATGCTCTGTGAGGGGGTGAGTGCTCTGAGCATATATTTCTATCTTTTTTAGAATTAGTTTCTTTGAAACAGTTTTGTTGTGGACTTAATTAAGTCTCATATCCCTATGGCCTTGCTCTAGTATGTATTGACTTTTGGGGCAGTATTCATTCATTCAGGAGATTTTCTTGAGCACCTACCAGATTCTACAATGTACTAACAATTGTATTGAACTACAATGTATTGAACAAGTTTAACAAAGTGCCTGTGCTCAGGAAGCTTACCTTCTACTGGGGATAAGCAGAAACAAAACACACAAGTTTTAAAATGATGAGATGTATCTAGAGGTGACAAGATAGTGACAGGGAGGAGCAATGTTTTTTAGATTAGATAGTAAGGGTATCTTTCTGAGGAGGTGGCATTGAGAGACTGGAATAATGAAAAGAAGCCACCCGGACGGAAGCTTCAGGAGCTGAAGGAACAGAAGTTGCAAAGGCTATAAGGCACACGTGGATGAGCTTGCTGTACATTCCTGTGGTACTGTAAGTGCTGAGAGGGCGTATTAACTTGATGGCTTAATGTGAGCTGACATGTTTTATGGAAATTAATTTTTGTTTTATGGTGATGTAAAGATCACACCAGATTATCATAGTTTGAAATTCCTATCTTTTGCTGACTCGGGCACTACAAGTCACCCTCATTTTTACCTTGTTCTATATTTGGCTAGTGGAACTCAAACTCAAATGGAAAACATGCAGTCTAGATGTTTGATTTGTTGGCTAGCTTGTGTTCTGTTCTCTTTAGACAGTTTTTATGATCCCATGGTAGTATGAAACATTAAAACATTTGGTAAATTAGTTGAATTATAAATCTTAGGTTTTCATGTAGATAAACGATAATGACAAAGAATTATAGTGTCTTAGATATGGAAGAGACTTTAAGGGAGTATCCAAAATTCCAAATTATGTTATATAATTTAAGCATTTAGTCCGTTTTCTTTGAAATAAACTTTATTCTGTAAATACATATTTATATATAGATTTTCTACATGAATAAGAAACCTTTAAAATTGCATGGAATGGGCTTGGTGCCTGTAGCACAGTGGTTACATAGCCAGCCACATACACCGAGGTTGGCGGGTTCGAACTCAGCCCAGGCCAACTGAAACAACAATGACAACTGAAACAAAAAATAGCCGGGTGTTGTGGCAGGCACCTGTAGTCCCAGCTACTTGGGAGGCTGAGGCAAGAGAATTGCTTAAACTCACAAGTTGGAGGTTGCTGTGAGCTGTGATGCTACAGCACTCTACCAAGGCTGACATGGTGAGACTCTATTTCAAAAAAAAAAAGAAGAGTGGCTTGGCGCCTATGGCTTAAGCGGCTAAGGCGCCAGCCACATATACCAGAGCTGGCGGTTTCGAATTCACCCCAGGCCTGCCAAACAACAATGACAAGTACAACAAAAAATAGCCAGGTGTTGTGACGGGTGCCTGTAGCTACTTGGGAGGCTGAGGCAAGAGAATTGCTTGAGCCCAGAAGTGTAGGTTGCTGTGAGCAGTGATGCCATGGCACTCTACCCAGGGTGACAGCTTGAGTCTCTATCTCAAAAAAAAAAAAAAAAGTAAGCACATTTCTTAATTTGTATTCATTAAGCACTTTACTTAACTTTTATAGATTTCTAATATTTGTTCTAGGTTTTCAGTCTCCCAGACTGAAACGTCTCAAGATTAGAATCATCTGATTCATCTTTCTGGCCCTATTGAGCAGTACAGTAATAATCTCTCAAAATTATTTGTTGAGTATGAGTGAATGTATGAACATTTTTCATGCCATTATTTTTTGAATAATTATTCATGCTCATTATACTTAAAAATATTGGCATAATATTGATTGCATTTTTGAAGGGGAGCATCAATGTGAAGAACACTCATCTCAACCAAGAATCAGAAAATAGATCTAAATTTCATCTGTGCCATTCATTCAGAGTGTCCTTAAATAAATCATGCAACCTTACACTTCATTTTCTTATTTATGAATACAGTGAAAGGGTTGCACTGATCATTGTTTATGTTTCTCTGTGCCCTGAAACTCTTATGCTTCACTATTTACAAGAACCCAGAAAGATGGCCTTTTATGTTAGATTTGACTGTAAATCTAATCATTTTGGACAGTAGTGCTTAAACTATTCCATTAGGGAAAACCCTGGAAAAGGTTCGATTGTGGTTTATACAAGCTGAATATATGATATGATTAGTTGTTCACTTTTTGTCTTTGTTGGCTGTACTCTTTACCTATTTAGTTTTTGACTTAGTATTGGGATTATTTTAGGCAAACAAATGATAATATTTGCAAGAATGGATTTAGGAAGTATGGTAAAATGTCTGGATCTTGATGGTCTCTAAGTAAAAGGAGATTGTGGCGGGTAGTCTATAATAAAGGAGAAACAAATGTTAAGACTTAATTTTTCAGAGTAGGGGCAGGTGCTAGATAGGTGCTTCTCTCTTTCATATGAAGTGTAACATTCTCTTTTATAGCATGTTACCATATTGTTTAGGAAGTTTCCCAAAATAAAATCAATTTACTAACATATTAAAGCTTAGCACAGAGAATTTTAATAGCTTCATTTGACCGCCTAAACCAGCGGTTCTCAACCTGTGGGTCGCGACCCACCAGAACTGTGTATTAAAAGGCCGCAGCATTAGGAAGGTACAGTTGGGGAAGATTATTTGCGTGACAATACTATAGATGCTCTTTTTTCTTCTTAGTGTGCAAAATGCATTCTGGCTACCCTGTAGGTGTGCTGCTGGCTTGGGGATCTGGCAAGCCTGTTGTACTATCTGCCTTGTTTTCTTTAAAATTTATGTTAGAAAAGTCCTCACAAGTGTTTATTACCTAGTCTCTTCTCAGTGCTTCTAGACTAGGGAGGGAGAGCTATCGAGGCTTCTTACAGGTAAAGTAGATAATGTTTTTTTGACTTGCTTTCTGTTAGCATCTAAAAAAAAAAAATCTCTTTTACAGTATCTATTATATAAGAATGAGGAATGGTGCCACAGACTGTATTCTAATTCAAGATAGGATTTTGATTTGATTTAGCTAAAATTTACCCTATTTATTGATGCCATTTTTAGTAGTAGATAACCATTCCTTGTTGCTTAGGAGTCTCTCCATCCTTGTTCTCTGCAGCACCAAGGTAAGCTTTAGAAATTTCTGCCATCACTTTTGTAGAGTTATGACCATGATGCAGAGGTCAAAATTGTAATAAGATATTTCTCTTAATGTCCTGCTGAGTCAGTTACTTGGTGTTATCATAGCCAGTGGAGTCTGAATGGGTTATAGAAGGCCCTTTTCTTGACCAGGAAGAACAAGGAACACACTAATATTCATTGTGAATTTTCTTTTGTAATTGCATGATAAATGATCTGAAATAAGTAGAGCCTATACAAGAAATACGTCCTGGAGGTGCTGTTTTCTAGTAATAGTAATTCAGAAAGGATTTATAGTGGCTGCTTTAATATTTTAAAATCTTTAAGAATTTTTTTTTCTTTCAAGACAATGTCATTTTGTTACCCACTGTATGGTGCTATAGCATTGTAGCTCATAGCAACTTCAAACTCTTGGGTTCAAGCGATCCTCTCTCACCTCAGCCTCCCAAGTAGCTGCCACTACAGGTGCCCACCACAATGCCCAGCTATTTTTTAAAGACAAAGTCTCACTCTCGCTTAGGCTGGTGTCGAATTTGTAAGCTCAGGCAATCCACCCACCTGAGCCTCCAGAATGCTGGGATTATAGGCATGAACTCAGCCCTAACGGTTTATTTTATCTTAAAAAAAAAATGCAATTAGAAAGTTTTCTTTAGTTCATATACAGTTAAGTTATCAGTTGGACAAAGAATTTACCCTACTGAAGGAGATAAATTTTGGTGAAGATTCAGTAAGGGCAGTATTTTGGAAGTTAATCCAGTTAATCTTTTAGAACTTAGGTAACATGAGACTTAAATTCAGGCCAAATAGAGAGATGGTTAGAAAGAATCCAGATTTATACTCTTTCTAAGCTACCTAAGCTTTGTAGCTGAAAAAAATCTTTCTTGAAAGATTGAAAGAGTGCTCGCTTTGGCAGCACATATACTAAAATTGGAGCGATACAGAGAAGATTAGCATGCCCCTGCCCAAGGATGACACGCAAATTCGTGAAGTGTTCCATATTTTTGCACAAGAATATGGGGGAAAGGGCAAGGGAGGGGAGGGAGGATAGGTGGAGGGAGGGCAATTGGTGGGATCACACCTACAGTGCATCTTAGAAGGGTACTGGTGAAACTTACTAAATGTAGAATACCAATGTCTTCATATAGT
>CAUYRH010155059.1:0-38223 GCA_963574655.1 Perodicticus potto
GGTTGAGTCGTGCTGGGGTTCTGAAACTGTCTGCTATCTGAATTTCAGAATCTCTTGGCATGTCTGGAAAATTCTCTTTCATAATCTCATAAAGAAGAGACTCTGTGCCTTGTGACGCCACTTCATCATTTTTAGGTATCCCTATGAGGCAAATATTGGTTTTCTTCGAGTTATCCCAGGGCTGTCTGAGAGAATGATCTGTTTTGTTTCCATTTCTCTACCTCTTTGTCAGTTTGGGAGCGTTCAAAAACTGTCTTGCATGTGAGAAATCCTTTCTTCTGCTTGCTCCATTCTGTTGGGATTCTACTGTGTTTCTGAGATCTTTGAGGGCTGCAACTTCTTGTTTCAATTTTTCCAAATCTTTGCTCATTTTGTCTTTGAATTCGCTGAATTCTTGAGACATCTTTTTGATTACTGCTTGAAATTCTAGTTACATCTTTTCCTCCATTCTGTTGATCTTATTTGCTATCCAGATTCTGAATTCAATTTCTGACATCTCAGGTATTTGTGCATGGGATCTTGTAAGGTGTCTGCCTTATCAATCCTTGGGGGAGATTATCTACTCTGATTATTCATATAGCCAGAGTTTTTCCATTGATTCCGCCCCATGATTGTTTTTCACCATTGCCTCTGGCTGTCCTCAGAGTTGGGGAGTCATTTCCCCAAGATTGGACCCCGGTGGAATCACTCTATTGTTGGTGGATATTTGTAGGAAGTGACCCTGTGTAGCTTCTCAGGAGCTTCCCCCAGGGAGTTGTGGCTGAGGGAGCAGCTCCAGAGTGGAGTGTGTCACACACTGATCCAGCAGCAGGACTGGTGATGGTGCACACGGTTTTGGTACTGCCTGGCTCCCAGTGGCTTTGGCTATGAGAGTCAGTGGCTCTAGCAGTCTCTGGTCTGGTGGAGGGCTCCACACAGAGGTAGGTAGGGTGTTGGAGAGAGGGTGCTGTGTCGCGGGAATTCCTGAGTCCCTGGCCAGATGGACAGTGCTGATGAGGAAGCAAGGAGGGTACTGGAGGGACGATACGGGTTGTGCAGCTACCAGAGTCCCTGGCTGGGGCTGCCCTGACTGAGGCAGGCTTGGGGTTCCTGGAGGTGTGGCGCATGGTGGAGTCCCTGGAGTGGAGCAGGCCTGGGTGCCGAGGTGGCATGGCCTTGCGTAGGGGTTACTCTCACCCGCCAGAGATTCTGGCAATGGGCGGCCCTGCTTGCTGTGGTGGCGCAGTACATGGCGGGGTTGCTCGCACCCACTGGTGTCCCTGGAGAGGAGTGCGCCTGGGTGTGGAGGTGGCACAGCCGCAGCAGAGTCTCTCATGTCCACCGGAGTTGCTTGTCTGGGTGCCGGGCCTGGGTGCCCGGGTGGAATTGCCCGCTGTGGGGTTGTTCACGCCCACCAGTGTCCCTGGAGAGGGCGGTCCTGAGTACTGTGGCAGCGTGGCCCCAGGGTTGCTTTGTCCACCAGTGATGCTGGCAGGGGGTGGGCCTGGTTGCCAAAGCGGCCTGGCCTGGGGCTGGGTCTCCCATTCTCGCCGGTGTCCCTGGAGTGGGGCGGACCTGGGTGCAGAGGTGTGGACCATGGTGGTGTTGCTCACGCCTGCTGACGTTGCTGGTGGGGAGTGTACCTGCATGCTGAGGTGGTACTGCCCATGGCGTGTCACTCAAGCCTGCCTGCGTCACTGGAGTGGGGTGGGCCTGGGTGTGAAAGTGGCATGTCCTGGAACTGGGTCTCATGCCTGCCAGTGTCCCTAGAGTGGGTTGGACCTGGGTGTCAAGGGTGCATGGCCTGTGACGGGTTTGCTCACACCCGCAGGTGTCCCTGGAGTGGGGCAGCCCTGAGTGCCAAGGTGGCGCAGCCCGCAGTGGGCTCGCTCACCCCCACCTACGACACTGGCAGGTGGCTGTCCTGGGTGCTGAGGCAGCACGGCCTGTGGCTGGGTCACTCACGCCTGCCTGCATCCCTGGAGTGGGGTGGACCTGAGTGCCAAGCTGGCACAGCCCAGTGTTGGGTCTCTCACACCCATCAGTGTCCCTGAAGTGGGGCGGAGCTGGGTGCTGAGGCAGTGCACTCTATGGTGGGGTCACTCACGCACACAGGTGTCCCTGGAGTGGGGTGGTTCTGGGTGCCGAGGTGGTGTGGCCCACAGCTGTGTTGTGCACTGGGGTTTCTGGCTGCTGCTGGCTGTTGGGGAGGTGGAGATTCGGTGCAGCCCCCAGAGTCTTTTGCCAGGTGAGGTACTTGGTCTAGCAGACAGAAAGCTTTCTTGGAGTCGCAGCTTGCCTCAGCAGAGGTGACCTGCAGTTATCACTTCTCTCTCAGCTGGGGTGCCAGTCTTCAGCTCAATTGGCCATTTTCTGGACGTTATCCTTCCTCTTGGTCAGGAGCCTCTCTTGGGAGCTGCTTCCAGTTGGCTATCTTGCCCCTCCTCCAATGATTATTATTTAAATAGCTTCTGAACTCATTTCCCTTCTTCTGCTCTTGTGTTCTATAGTTTATTCTCTTGTGTTTGTTTTTCATATATTTCATGATTTTGTGTCTTTTTTTTTTCAATTATTGAGAGAAAGGTTTTGAAATATTAAACCGTCATGGTGGATTTGACTATTTCTTCTTTTCAGTATTACCAGTTTTTGCCTCATGTATTTTGAAGCTTTAGTAATAGGTACAAAAACATTTAGAACTGTTGTGTCTTCTTAATGAATTGTTTCTCATTATAAAATGACCCTCTTTATTCCAGCTCATCTATCCTTTGAAATCTATGTTGTCTGGTATTAATACAACTATTCCAATTTTATTTTTATTAGTGCTAACATGGACTTTCTTTTTTCAACCTTTCACTTTTAACCTGTATTCTGTTTTTTATTTATTTAAAATGTATTTTTTATAAATAGCATGTATAGTTATTATTATTTTTTTTTTTGTTATCCAGTCTGACACTCTCTGCTTTTAATTTGGTGTGTTTAGACTAACTACATGTAATATAAATAGTGAAATATTTGAGTTTAAATTATTATTTTTTCCACTTATTTTAAAATCAAAGAACACAATAAATTATACATTTTAGGAAGCTGACAAGTATTACCAACATGAAGAAGTTCAGAAGAAAATGACTTTTTTAAATTAAATAATTGCCTCAATATGTTTTAGACTATATATCTTTTTACTATTTGGTTCTTCATATAACAATGACTATTATATTTTCTATGGAAATAGCGGAAAGACAATTGTATTTATCTTATAATGTGGTTAATAAAAATTTATTTTTATTATTGATAATGTTTTAAACAGTTCCTTTTAGTTTCATTAACTCATTATAGGAATGGTTATATATATTTTAACAATTTTTGTCAAATTTGTGAAAACCTCAGCCAAATTTCTTTCATATAAGATTTGTAAGATTTGAAAGAATTTTCTGGTTTGGCACCTGTAGCTCAGTGGCTAGGGTGCCAGCTACATACACCAGAGCCAGCAGGTTTGAATCCAGCCTGGGCCTGCCAAACAACAATGACAACTACAACCAAAAAATAGCTAGGCATTGTGGCAGGCGCCTGTAGTCCCAGCTACTTGGGAGGCTGAAGCAAGAGAATTACTTAAGCCCAAGAATTAGAGGTTACTGTGAGCTGTGACGCCATGGCACTCTACCCAGACTCTGTCTCAGGCAGGCCTCATTCTACTTCAAGTGTCATTTCTCACCACTTTGTGAAATGAACTCTGTTCTGGACACATTTCAGTTCCTCCAATTGCCATGCACTCAGCTTTTCCAGACACTTTCACTTTTTAATCATGATTGAAAACCTATCTACCTTCCAAATATTCTTTCTGTTTTTTCTTCCATCCCCACACTGCTGACACTCTGGTTTTCATCACATCTTTCTCTGAAATAATATCTCAGTTGATCTCCTCTTGATCCTAGCTTACTTCTTTCAATTCTTTCTTTCTTTTTTTTTTTTTTTTTTTTGGCAGTTTTTGGCTGGGGCCGGGTTTGAGCCCACCACCTCCAACATATGGAGCCGGTGCCCTACTCCTTTGAGCCACAGGCACAGCCGCAATTCTATCTTAACTCTGCCAGCAGAATGACCTTTCAGAATTGTATCTTATTACTCCTTTCCTTAGACACATTAATGGCATGCATTACTATAACTTTTAGGACAAAGATAAAATATGTTTATTTAGCATGTAGGGTCCTTCTTTATCTGTTTTCTGCCCATCTAGATATCTAGTTTTATTTTTTTATCATTCATATTCATATGAACTATTTGCCAATTTGAACTCCTCCTACAATTCTCTAAATATCATGCGTTTTCCTACCTCTGGGCAAAGGTACAAGCTCTGTTCTCTCCTGGGAAACCTTCTCCAGCTCTGTTTCTTATCCTTCCACTCATCTGCCATCAACCAGCTCAATTTCATTGCTGCCCAATTTCATTCAGACATCTTCCTTTTGTGCTTTCATAGTATCCATATCACACATTTATCTTTCTGACTACACCATGCACCTCCAGAATACTTCCTTAATATTTTTCGTGTATTTTCTATAATAGTCATTGATTATTTTTATATTCTAACAAAATAAAAGAATTTTGAGGGGAACAGTTATTGAGGGACTTGGTGGCGTTTAGGTGCACAACAGAAAGGTGTGGAGGGGTAAGATGGGCAACAAGATAGGTAGTAAGTCACAGTACCTGTTTCCAAATATCAAAGAGCTTTCCTAGAGAAGAGTTTAGTTGACCATCTGTAGAGATTGCAGGGAAACGGATGTCCTGTCAGTATAAAAAAGTTGAACAAAATTATCTGAAGAAGGAATGGGCTGCTGGATAAGTAGGAAGTGAATGAATCAATTCTAGAATTGAGAATGCTCCCTGATAGAGTAGCATTTTAATCAGGATTGCAGCCTCTTTTAGAGGGTCAGTTAAGATGGTCTGTGAGGTCTCTTCCACCTTTTGAATTTCACCATTGCTTCTTAAAATAATATAATGGCTTCTCCACATTTATATGCTGAGAGCAGATTGACTTAACACTATTCAGAGGGTTCCAGCCAGAAGAGCAGAGGCCCCTCTCAGAATTCAAATTTAGACTTCTCTTTTCTAAGAAGAGTTTGATAGAACCCTTTTCCTTCTATGTGTTGGTCACCCTTTTCCTCATTTAGGGCATCTTTGATGGCCAACATGTAACAGTATAGTAGCAAATGAACAGAGGTTTAATGTGTCCTGTGATACCTATCTCACTATACCCTATATTATGTTTCTTTTTGTGCCTAAATTATCTACACATTTCAAATGTAAACTATGTTTTGACTTTATGTAACCTTTGCAGATTTCATATCTATCTTCAGTAAGAATTCCATACATGATTGCTGAACTGAATTGAATTTAGGCAACAAGAAAGCTGACTCAACAAATCCACTCTAAAATATTTCAATAATCTGGCTTGTTGCCTGTAGCTCAGCAGCTAGGGCACCAGCCACATATACCGGAGTTGGCAGGTTCAAATCCAGCCTGGACCTGCCAAACCACAAGGACAACTACAACCAAAAAATAGCTGGGCATTGTGGCAGGTGCCTAAAGTCACAACTACTTGGGAGGCCAAGGCAAGAGAATTGCTTAAGCCCAAGAGTTTGAGGTTGCTGTGAGCTGTGATGCCACAGCACTCTACCCAGGGTGACAGTTTGAGACTCTGGCTCAGAAAAAAAAAAATTCAGTAATCTATCAAAAGGTTAAAAATATGCTTAAAAAAACAGCATGGACACAGAACACCAGTATACTCAGATGTACATGAAGGCAGGCTCCAAAATGTGGCAAGTTGGTGGTACTGGCAAACTGGGAAGGTAGGTATGCCAATTACAGGGTAAGAAGGTACCACTGAGAATTAGGAGCAACAACATAGGCTGAACTCCCATGCCTTGAATTAACTTCAAGGGGTCCTCACTACAGTCTGACAGGCAGATTCAGGGAATATTACAAACCCACAGAGTTCAGCGCATTGTTAATGTTGGCTAAGAATCTGGACACATCAAAATCCACGAAGCAGAAATGTTTCTGTCTCTTTTGAAGTGCCTGAAAAGGGAATCTGCCTTGGGAAATGGGAAAGAAAGAAGAAACTAGATTCTTAAAGAGGAGGAGGAGAGGCTTTGCTTTCTTTTTACTTACATATCTTTCTATGGCCAGTAAACCTATGTTCATCAGTCCCCTGGTCTCAACAGCAAAGTAACCCAGACTGTCCATTGTGGAAATGTTGATCTGTAGATCATCCATCTTCTCACAGGCATTTAGAAGCTCTCTAAGGAGCAGCACCCTATTTTAAGCCAGAAATAATTGCTTATGGTATTAGAGACAGAGAAAGGTGTGAGAGAGGGAGGAATGACAATAGAGACTAGTGAATAGGGAAAAGGGGATACATTGGGGTGGGAAAGAGGGAGAGCTTAGGAGCAAATGGACCAGTTTGCAAAGTAACCTTTTCCTTAGAAATCTAGTTGTTCACAAATCTGCACATCCTATTGGCTGGTCTTTGATAGCAGAGATGAGAGATGATGACAAGGCTACATGAATCCTGGAGGGAGGAAAGACATTCCTGTGGTGTGTTCCTTGGGAACTCTGCCTTCAAACTGACGGCATTGTTTATGTTGCAAAAAATGTCTGCTTGCAGTCAAGACTGAAGCTGAGAAATTTTCCTGACAAGAGTGGAAGCTGTGGCTTGCATGGCCTATCAGATTTGCTTCCTTTGTTTAGTGAGGGATAAAGCCACTACCCCACCAACATGTTAGAGTACCTAGGGTATTCTCTCTTTCTAGTTGTTTCATACATACACCCCTGCCTCACACCATCCCTCCCTTACATGCCTGCATGCGCACACCCATTATTTCTTTAGAATCAGGGCCAATAAATGTATCTCAATCTCCCCCCATCTTTCCTAGATCATGGCTTTCTCCCCAAATGTGGCAGTTTTAAATTTAGGGCCACCCTAATAGGACAAAGAATTTTTAACAGTAAGGATTTTTTAAAAAACTGTGCAACCAGTCACAAAGGAAATACCAAAAAGACATTTCAAACAAATTTGGGGGCAGGAATTTATTGTTGAAATTAATGCAGTAGCTGACAGTTTGCCTCAACGGCTGATTTGAAGAGAATAAGAGGCACCTGGAAGGACAGAGTTGCTATGTTTGATAAAAACAAAAACAGCCTCCTTACTTTATAATTACAGCTTGTTTTATAGGTTTTTTCCTTGTGTGGAGATGTTGCCAAGGCAATAGCTTGGCAATCTTCTACATGGCTGCCTTTTACATTAATCCACACAGGCTTCACGGATGTTAATCTTTATAGAACACCTATGCAGTCCAGAAGGGCAAAATATATTTTTTTAGCCTATTTCATACGGTAAGAAAAAAGTTAGAGAACAATTTTTTTTGGTCTTCTCTCCCTTCTAGAGCATGCTGCCGGTGACCACAGTGGATTTTGAAATGGCCTCAGGACCTCATCCCAGGATTGTGGGAAAAAGAGAGCTAGAGACCCAAAGGGAATGCGTTTAAGGCCAATGGTCAGAGCTGGAAGTTCTGCTACTGAGACTAGGGGGAAATCAGGAGGCAGAAGCCCAAAAGGAACCAGAGCCAAAAGTCACAGTTAGCAAAGCTGAGGGCCAAAACATAAGACAGGAGCCAAAGGAGCCAAAGGCACAATCAGTAGTGAGCAAAAACATCTAGCATCAGCATTCATAAACTGCAACAGGGCCTCCTAAGCCCTTGCTTGGGGCAGCTCCCTTGAGAAAGTATCCACCATTGCTGGGCTTGGGGAGGTGATTGATCCTGGAGTCAAGGCGAGCTGTTTGAATGTTCACCAGTCTTACGCTATGCAGAGACAAAGCAAAGACAAGTCCTTCATACCCCAGGTGTCTCGGGAGTCCTAAAGCTCCCAAAGTGGTAACATTGAAGCAGGATCTGGACTATGTGGTGGGTGAGCAGCTAGACGGCAAAACTTAAGTAGGTATTTATTCTTAGGTCATACCAATGCAGGGTCCCTGGAGGTTCAGACAGAAGAGAGGCCCCTGCCCACCAAGGCCAGGTAGTCCTGAACCTGACATCTTGTTGTCTATTACTCTTTGATGTTGGGCCTTGAGTCCACTCTGAATCAGGATCTGTAGAATTTGTGGTGTTTTTTTGAAACAAAATAAAGTATTAATATTTAGCTACTCTCTGGCATTTAAAAGGCGAAAGATTTATGTGATCTGAAGAGAAACCAGAGTATCTCTCTGGCATTTAATAATGTAAGAGGGATGAAAAATAAACTTCCAAACTGGTGAAATAGGAAAAGTTTTGGTTAACAGCATAGTAAAGACTGTTTTTCATATCCCTTTACTGGCCAGAATGTTCTAAATACCTTCTCAAGAATATTTGCTTCAAAGAAAACAGAAAGGAAATTACTGTGAGACCTGGCAAATGTTTGCCAAGTGAATAGAAAATGAATTAGAACTGACTAAAGGGCAAATGGAACTCACATGAACCCCATGAAAATATTTAAGAGCCTTTATTTTAGTTTCTTCTGGTGGCTAAAGTAACAAGTTCATTTTATTTTATATATTTCTCACACTTTTTTACAGAAGGCTATAAGAGGTATTTGTAATAAATGCCTACAATATATAATTTAAATCACTGGTTGACTCCAACCTCAGCCAGGTAATATGTTAAGAAAAATATAAGAACAAAATAATATAAAACTTTATCCAACCAAATTTTTAAAAAGGACTTAATGGTTAATTTTGTTTTGTGTTGATTGTAGGATATCCTCAAAATCCATATCCTAAACCTAAAAGGAAATTTCTTCAATTTTCCATTGAAGAAAGTATTTTATTTTTTCTTTTTGTCCCACTAGGCTCTACAGATTGGGTTGCATTCTCTCTGCTTCTGAGGCTGTCATCTGTTATGAGGATTTATAGTTGCTGACAACCTGCTTTAATAATTCACAAGGAATAGAATCCATTTTGTGCTCTCCCTTTCCTCCATCGGTTCAGTGATGCAGACAGATGAAAAACATGCTTTTTGTCAGTAAAATAAATTGAGAAGACTCAAAGACATCTTAGGAGGAGTGATACTGAACAAGTTACCACTAGGAAACGTTTTCCCACCAGTATACACCTAGATAAAACCAGAGCAGACTGGGCTCTGTCATGAACCCTGGAATCTAGCACTCCAGGTACCAAAATTAAGCCTGCTTTTCTGCCCATCTTTTAAAACGCTACCAGCTGAATTCACTGGCTTTCAAGTTTTAAGAAAGGGAAATCATTTTAAGGACAAAATGTAATTCTAAATTCACACAGTCACAATTTATGACCTGTTTTCTTTTGCTAATTATGGTAGTCAAATGTATAACTAGCAACCATAATGCGTTGTTTATTTAACTCTCAAAAGAAGATGCTCTTATTTCTGAATCGCAATATGCAACAAGGCAGGAAAGGAAGGGATAACTGGAAAGAGAATGCTTCAGGGTCATAACTTACACTTCTCAGTATCCACGAGGAGGAGCCTGCTGGGGACTGGCTATTGCTTCATGTTTCTTTAATATTACACATAACAAGTTCTATGTCTGTCTCAAATCCCCAGTCTGGCCTCAGCTTGGAAAAGACCCAGAGCCTGTCAATGCCCTGATTTTGTCAATAGATTCTGATCATTGAAATTCAGAGAAGGCGGAGGAAGGTGTCTCCTCCCTGAAGTTAGGTTTTCTCCCAAAGCAAACAAGATGGGGGCTCAAAGGCAACGTGGACCATGTTGTTTGTGGTCAATAACCAGATCCATACCACAAGGTGAACACACCCTGTAGGCAAAGAATTTATTTATTCAGCTTCACTCCAGAAGCCAAAGAAGAAAGAACAGAGCAGATGAGAAAATCCCTTAGTGGATTTTGCTGCTGAATTGAGCTGTTCTGTGAGTCTGGCTGGTCACTTAAGCTCATTAGTGTGCACATTTAACAGCCTTTGAGGCGTCAGCATTCTTGAGTTTTCAGTCTGATTTTGAACCTTGCGGTTTTCCTACATTTTTATTCCTTGTATTTTCCACATATCTCATGCAATTATTAAAAGTAAGTGTGTTTTGGCTAGATTGGTCCTAGCATTGAGTGAAAAAAATGGTGCTTTTGAAAAGAAGTATTTTTAATAGATGGTTACAAACTTCACAATCTGGTGTCACAAGCTGACACCTGGTATAGCTTATAAGTTTATGTATATAAATATACATGGATACATAGTTACAAAAGTAAAATATTAACCATAATTGTATGTGGTTTTTTTAGATAAAAATTTCAGATCCACTTGGCTTTTGGTAACAAGTTGGTATTTGTTTTTTTCTAATTGATAAATGTACCTAATTTAAAAATAAGCTTAATATAATTTCTTCTTTGTTTTATTTAAAGTGTAATTTGAGAGTAGAGTCAAACAGAGTAAATATCAGTGGAGCCCTTGATCTTTCATACATTTTAATATGATAAGCCTACTTACTGATTGCACTGTTCCACAAATTTCATTCGCCAAAATATGAGTTTTTTTCACTTGTCCACCACATATTTAAGTTGCAGTGGACCTAAATGGTTGCAAGTTTACTCTTGCAACTTTCCCCAGGCTCAATAAAGAATTTATTTCCAATCGTGGACTCTTTAAAAACAGCATTTTCCTACCCCTTTTCTCATGAAGGTGAGGGAAAAAGCAAACAAAACATTATCATGGTTCCAAATGCAAGAAATGTGGTCTAGGTCTCATCATAGTGGCTAAGCAACTAGCTGCCCCGGGTTTATGCCACATAGACACACACTCAAATACTCCAGTTAATTTTTTCTCATACCATTACCCTTAAATATTAATTCCTCCAGGGGAAGGCAACTAATTCCTAAGACTATTTTCTCTCTCCTTCCCCCTCCCTCCCTCTTTTCCTCCTTTCCTTCTTCCATCTTTCCTTTCCTTCCTTTCTTTTTCCTTCTTTCTCCAAATAACTATTATTCTCTAGATGACATTTAAAAAATGAATGAGGTATCTGGTTTTGAATTCTCTAGACCTGTATATTCCAGCTTTTAACTATGAATGAAAGAGGAAAAGAAAGAGAGGAAGGAAGGAAGAGAAAAAAAGTAAGAGAAGAAAAATAAACAAAAAATATACCAACTTCCCCCAATCTATCAGTGAAATTGTTCCTTAAAATAACACTCTATAAATTATCTTTGGTTATTTTGATTGAGGTTATAATCAGTTCTAATTTATTCATTCAAAATTCAATACTGTTTGTTGAGAATCTACCTACTATTAATATATGCCAAATATCATCGATAAATTGTCCTCATAATGATTACTTTTAGTTATGGTAGACATTTAATAAATGAGAGAAAAACATTTTTAAGTAAAATAATTTCAGATAATAGCACTTTAGTAATGAGTTCTATGATGACCTTCTTAGATATACCTTCAAGTCTGAAGTTCTTATTTCCCCACTCCTTGGAACATTGTCTCCAGATATCCCTAAACCCTCAGCCCCCGTGATGGTTAACTTGATTGGGTTAAGGGATATCTGTGTAGCTGATGAACTCATGCAGGGGTGCTCAGCCTATGGCCTATGGCCACATGCAGATTATGTGTGGACTTTTTTGTTTATCTGTGGTGACTGATAGTATAAAAATTATGCATGTACTTTTTTTTTGGCTCATTAGCTTTCATTAGTGTTTGTATATTTAATGTGTGGCCTCAAACAATTCTTCCAATGTATCTCAGAGAAGCCAAAAGGCTGGACACCGTGTCAGGTAAAGCATTATTATGTATCTGTCAGGTGCTTGTGGAAGGGATTGGCGCTTAAATCACTGGACTGAGTGGGGAAGGTCTGCCTTAATTTAATGTGGGTGGGTACCATACAATCCATTAAGGGCCTGGATAAAAAATAAGGGAGAGAAAAGACGAATTTGCTATCTATTTTGGAGAAAGGACAGTCATTTTCTCCCAGTTTTGGATATCAGAATTTCACGTTCTCTGGTCAAATCAGGTCATGACAGTGGGAACAGACAGGGTGGTCAAGATGTGAAGGACATGATAGAATATTATTCAATAGCCTTTGGAAGTTCACGTAATGAGGGGTCAGAATCAGGAATGATGGCAAAGCTACAAACCTTACTTCCAGGGAGAATGGTGACACACCCTTGACAGAAATGAGTAATTCAAAAAAGGCCTGGGTTAAGTGTCAAGTTGGGGGGCTGGGACGCGGGGAAAGACTTAATTGGGAAGAAACAAAGGGGAGGGTGGCAACAGAGTTACCTGTTATAAATGTCAGATCTGAGATGAAAGAGAGAAATCAGAAATGGAGACAGAGAATTAGATCAAATAGACTTAAATTTTTACTGAGCATAAAAAAAGGTTAGTAGCTGCTCAAGATATTTCCATAGGTGAACTGAGATCCTGGGGCTGGTGCTCACTTGCTCATTGACTGAACTTCTGGTCCTTCTTGTCCCTCAGATAACGGTGAGCGAGGGGCATGAGCCACCCTGCTGGGCTGTACTGTGCAAAGCTGATGGGTCCAAGTGATGCAGCAAGATAAGAGCTCGAGAGGAGGCAGTCTTCACCCAGAGCTTTTCTCATTCACTAGAGAATTGTATCTGTAAAAGATTATTTAAGTGTACTTATAAAACAGTGGGAATGGAGAAAATATTGCAGAACAGAAATTTTTAGAAGAATTAAATAATTTAACCTTATGTTTCATTATGCTACATTGTTCAGAGAAGTTTTAGTCTGGTTCAAAAAGCCCAGTATCTCCAAGAAACAAATAGTTATTTTCCCTCTAAATTCACAAGACAACATTGATCCATAATTGACATTTCCATAGTTATTAATCATAATTACATAAGTCTCAGCTCATCAAGTAACATCCTTTTGTATTCTGCTTTGAGTTCACTTGTGAGTAACTTCATTTATTTTTTCTGGGTAATAATGCACTAGTTCCTGCTTCAGAGAGAGAGCTGTAATTTTTTAAAATTTATTCTAGGAAACTTGTGGCCTGGACATTTTTTTTCATACCAAAGCATTTTTTTTGGTATATAAATTATTGTTCCAGGTAAATTTGAGGGCACAAAGAATTAGGTTACAATGTTTGCATTTGTTAAGTAGAGTCCTTATATTTGTGTCCTGCCCCACAGAGGCGTGTTATACACCCTAACATTGTCCCCATTAAGCAGAAGCACTCCCATCCCCTTCCCTTCTCCCCTCTCCCTGCTCCTTCATTCTCCCAACCCCCACCTTGAATTGATTTGAGTTTTTCTCTTATGTGGGTGTGTATTAGATCATCTACTGGCTTTATATGAGAATTGAGTACATCATATTCTTGCTTCTCCATTCTTATGGATACTTTACTAAGAAAAATGTGTTTCAACTCCATGCAGGTTAATACAAAAGATATAAAGTCTCCATCTTTTTAATGGCTGAATAATATTCAATGGTATATGTATACTACAGTTTGTTAATCCATTTCTAGGTTGTTTCCACATTTTGGTGATTGTAAATTGAGCTGCAATAAACAATCTAGTCCAAATGTCTTTGTGATAAACTGATTTTTTTCTTCTTGGTAGATGCCTAGAAGTGAGATTGTGGGGTTAAATAGGAAGTGTAATTTGAGGTCTTTGTGGTTTCTCCATCCTTCCTTTCACAGAAGTTGTATTAGTTCTCCAATAGTGCACAGAGCGGACATTTTGAAAAACATGAAACTAAGAGTTCCCACAGTCCATCCCCACATTAGCTCACGTGACACAACAGTTCCCAAAGAACTACTTCCCTTTACCACAAACAGTTATTCACTTGGATAATTTTCTTCTCTACTGAATTTATTTACACTTCAAATTAAAAAGGAAAAATAAAATGAAGTGATGAAGTGTTCATGTTCTGGAGTCAAATTCCCTGAGTTTGAATCCTGGGGCCCTGTATCAGTTTCCTACATCAGTGTAACAAATTACTACAGACTGGGCAGCTTAAAACAGCACAGATTTATTCTCTCTCACAGTTCTGAAGGCTGGAAGTCCTATGTGAAGGTGTTGGCAGAGCCATGCCTCTTGAAGGCTGTAAGGAAGAATCCTTCCTGGCCTCTTCCTGGCATCTGGTGACAGGGGCATTTCTAGGCCTGTAGCAGTGTTAGTGCAATCTCTGCCTCCATCTTCACACTGTCATCTTCTTTCTGTATGTCCATTTGGTCTCTTTTAAGGGCACTCACAGTGGACTTAGGGCCCACTAATCCAGTATGAATGACCTCATCCAAAGGCCCTCAATTTAACTGCATGCAAGGACCCTCTTCCAGATAAGGTCACACTCACAAATACTAGGGATTAGGACCTGGATATATCTTGGTGAGGGGGGCAGCAAAATTTAACCCACTCCAGGCCCTCTGTTACCAGCTGTGTGACCGTAGGCAACTTACTTTACCTCTGTGTGCCTTTGTTTCAGTAAAATAGAGATGACAATAGTACCTAATAGTTATATAAATAAACTATCCATATAAGCCACTTAGCACAGAACTTGAAAAACAAATATTATGTATTGTGATTTGTTTGGTATAGTGGAAGAAACAAACAAAACTAGCAAACATAAAAACCAAGATCAAGTTTGACACTGCTCATTTACCATAAGCTTATATTTCTATAGTACATATTTTTCATTTAAGTTTTATAAAATATTTCATTTCAGTCTTAACAAATCCTTGTGGAACAGAAAGAGATTTTAAGTATAATATTATACACATTTTGCAACTGAACAGATTGAGGCATTGTGTGGTTAAGCAATTTCAGTAGTTAATAGCTAAGCTAGAACTTGAACATTGGTGGTCTGGCTGCAAATCTTGTGCTCTTTCTTCTCTGACAACTTACCCAGCAAATTATTTTACATTTCTATAATAAACCATACTTCTACATTCAATATTTTATCTAGAAGCAAGGAAGGGATTGTGATAAAGATCTTGTGTGAAATATTCCTATGACGGTTTGTACGAAAGAGACAAAAAGGCAAGACGAATTAGGAAAGAGGGAGGAAAAAATGTTCATGTGTGAGTAAAAGGAAGGCTTTACTTTAAGTTTTGTTTTCTTTCAAGTTTTATTTTTAATAGTGCAGTTAGGTTTAGTCTCAAACAGGTTACCCAGCCACTGATTCAGGAAAATCATCTCCAATCTGCTCTCTATTCCTCTCAGATTGTGTGTGGAGGTTAGAGCCACAAACAGATAACCACAGGGAGTCATTACTCACATCACCCACTTCCTAACTTCCCTCAGTAGCAGTCAGCAGCCTTCATAGCCCAATCTCTGACACCTCAGGAAGGAAGCGAGCAGAGACAGGTAAGAAACAGGCAATAGAAAAGCAATAGGAAGAAACCTTTACTTTAAGCTTTTACCAACTTTGGTTAGGACAAACCCACCCTATTTTGTTCAAAAAGTACTCCTTGGTAGGGCAAAAAATTAGATATGCTGAAAGGAAAGTACATTAAAGAGGAATTCTCGTCCTCTTATCTAGATCACTCAGCCTCCAGTTCTTAAATTCCCCTAAGAGCTCTTGCTAGAAGCCAGAGTTGCTTCAATAGCAAAGAAAGAAAAGGAAAAAAAGCCAGGGAGCACGGAAAGGGAGAGATAATTAGGTGAGGACACCTGCTCATAAATTCCTCAAAGTATGGAGTGTGAATTATCCAAGGGGGTGAAATATGAGTAAATATGGATATTACAACCTCCTTTGAAAATTGGACTCTTACTGTTTTAAGTCATTTTAATAATCTGTGGTTTATTCTACAATGTATTTTCCAAATTGCCCTAGAAAGCCGGAAGGTGCATGCACAATGAAATCATTCAGCAAGGTTCTTTAAACAATTGATAATAGCAATAAAATGAAAACTGGCTGCATCTAACTGTAACCCACATTGAGATAATTCTTTGCCCTTCTATGGCATTTATCTTGAAATGCCTGACCTCTGGATAAGGATTAATTAAATCCTACAACTGGAATGAGGGGCAAAATTCCAGACAAGTGCAATTAAATCCTGTCATAAAGCACATTTTTATTCTTGGTTTGGGTTACACCTGGTTCAGATTATGCCCCTGGTGTACATGAGAATGTAGAAAACATCTTTCATTCTGTAACCCTGAGTGCTCTTAACACAACATTAGCCTTTGTTCAGGAAAACTAAGTTAATGGCTTATTCAACAACATTTTGATTTTCCCTACTGCCTCTTAGGTCCTAGTTCCAAGAGAATGTCCAATGTCCATCTAATCCAACATTTAAAGTATTATAGGATTTGACAAAGAGATATAATAATTAATTTCCCAAACTCAGCTGCTTCATGTTTTTGCAATGTGTCTTCAATAAAATAATCGAACAAAATACCCCATGGGCTGCTGGGGCTGCTTTCACTAAGTCCAAGGAGGACTGGACTTCCTCCTTGCCGTCAGTACTGGGTTTTATTTAGTTATATTTCTGGAAGTTGTATTTTTTTTAAAGATCACTGCAACTTGAAGTCTGCAGGACATACGTCCTCTAGGAACTAGACTAAGATCTCAAAACAGGAAATGGACCAATATTCATCAGATGATAACATGAATGCTTTGAGCCACTACTGTTCTTTATTACATCTGGACATGAATCTTAAAATTAATATGGTCCATATTAGGGTAATTCTGTGCCTTTCCATCAGCCACCCTTCAGGTATTCTTTTCTTGTTTCCTCTCTGTCAAGTTAAATCTATCCCCCGGATTATCCAGCAGTTGGATTCCATGAATGTCATCCACCACACACAGAACATGCTTCTCAACATCTTGGCCAGTGTCAAAGAACTTCCTTGCCCACGTGGAACAGTTACTAAGGTCTGGGTTAAATGAAAAGACATGATAATGTGCAAAAAAGAAATGGACATTACCTATATAGTTTATTCTCACATGGATTTGCTTCAAGTAAACACTGACTGAGCCGACCAAATCTGAAGAGATTTAGAGAGGCATTTTCTGAAAAACCTTCAAGTAGGCCAGAAGCATTAGGATACATTTTAAGTATTAAAATGTAAAGGAAAGGAGAGACTGGCTGAGTGAGAGAAGAGTAAGCTAGGGGCAGGAAAACATTCAGAATGACATTAGTGCGAGGAGGCAAGCTATGAGCATGCAAAAATTAGCGTGGCTAAAGGAGATGAGAGTTTAACACAGTGATGCTTTGCCCAAAGCCTCTCCAGAAAGTTGATAAGCAAATTTGTCCCTGAAACACACAGCTCTTCTGTTGTTACATTTAGCACAGTGTCATATTACAGATCCTCAGATGCCTCTCTGACTCAAATGATAGAACACGAGATGACATTTCCAACTGTCAACCTCTAAAGGACCATAGGTCGCTAATTGCCACATTGCTCACATAGTAAAGGAACCATAGAAGCCACTTCATTGAAGTTTGTTGGTAAGCCAGGAGCCACTACACAGATGCTGCCCAGAGCCGCTGCCTTCAACAATAAAGTAGGTAAAAATATTCTGTCCACAGCGTTCCAGGGTTAGGTGTTAGACACACACAGCGTGCTATTACAAAGCCTGAATTTATGCTTCTGGGGATGACACCTTCTCTCAATCCTGGCACTGTTGCCTCCATACCCAGAGTACAGATCCAGTCCTCAGGGCGAGCCTATGGCATTATCCAGTCAAGAGCACGGTGAAAACCCTTCTTCACCATTTGCTAAAGGAATATCTTCTAACCTAAAACAAGCTCTAAAGAACACAATGAGGATAAGATCAGCCAAACTCCAAGTGGAACTGAATTTCTCTCCTTCTACAGCTGCTGATATCACCAACAATTATGGCTTCTGTTTGAGGATTTCTGAGCTAGCAGTGCAGAAAGCCCCAGAACCTCAAGGTTCTCAGGGTCTGGACCTCTGAATTTCTCCAGACCTTATTTATCAGTGGCCTAAGAAGCTCAGGAGCTTTCCTAAGGGCTTCCTTTCAGATCCCCTTGCTCATTGTCCGTGGCAATGTTTTTCATTTTTTATCTCATGGCACACTTGAACCTATAGTTAAATTTCCAGGGCAAATTTAAATTATGTTGATCAAAAAAAGAGTAACAACAAGAATATGCTTACTGTGTTTTGAACTACTTTTGAAAATAATTTCACTAATGATCTTTAAACATTTTCACAACACACCCAAGATCTCTCATGGCTTACTGGTTGAAAATCACTGCTATAGGGTATTAGAAAATGACACCTTGTTTTTCATGAACACTTAGAGTATGTTCTCCTGGCTGGTCTTCACCCAGAGTGAAAGTGTGGAACAAGCAACATCAACTAGTTATTTCACTTTTTCATTGACCCAACAAATACTCTTTAGCTGTACTGGGCACAGGAGACTCTGCGAGATTTTACTAAGGAAGGGGAGAGCAGGCAGGAGTCACCAGGTATGTGGGATGAAAGGGCACTCAGAGGCTGCCATGTGAAGGGTGCCACACAAGTCCTCTGCCTCCTTCTGTGGGTCTGGGAGTTCACTGGGTTAAGCATGTGGAAGAGATAGGAGAGTCTGGTGTCTGTGAGGGCCAAAACTAAAAGAAGAGGGACTGAGAGAGCAGCTGGGAGGAGTCAGTTTTAAGTTACTTTTTTTTGAGACAGTCTCACTCAGTCGCCCTGGGGTTGAGTGCTATGGTGTCCTAGCTCACAGCAACCTCAAATTCCTGGACTCAAGTGATCCTCTTGTCTCAGCCTCCCAAGTAGCTGGAACTATAGGTGCCCACCACAATGCCTGGCTAGTTTTCCTATTTTTTAGTAGAGATGGGGTCTCACTCTTGCTCAGGCTGATCTCCAACTCTTGAGTCAGGTGATCTACCTGCCTCAGCCTCCCAGAATGCTAGTATTGCAGGCGTGAGCCACTGTGCCTGGTCTTCAGCTACTTTTTCTATCACCTCACAGAAAGGCACCCTGCTCCTGACCTCAGATGCAGCTGACCCAGAAGACAGTCTTGGGGCAGACCACCGTGAATCACCTCCTCACTGAGCACACCCACTGCACCCAACTGCACACATCCAGATCCTCTCTTCACCTCCCCAGACACTGCCTGAAACTGTTCAATAAGTGGAAAAAGGAGGTGAGAATACTGGTCCTTTATCAGAGAATATGAAATAAGCAAAAAAGGTGACACCATCTCTGACTTTATTTATTTATGTAAGACTTCTCTCTTATATATAGGAGCTAAATATTAAAAACTATTGATTTCATGGAGATAGAGAGTAGAATGATGGTTACTAGAGGCCAGGAAAGGTAGTGGGGAGGGGGTGATAGAGTGGACAGGGTCAATAGGTATACAAAGTAGTTAGATGGTAAGATGAAGAATGAAGTATATTTGATAGCACAACAAAGGGACCATAATCAACCATAACTTAGGGCATACTTCTAAAGCTTAAAATAACTAAGAGTGGAATTTGAATGTTCCTAACACAAAGAAATGATAAATACTGGAGGTGGTGTATACCCCAATTATCCTGATTTGATTAGTTCACATTGTATGCCTGTATCAAAACATCGTGTACCCTATAAAAATATACAGCTATGATGTACCCATAATTAAAAATCGTAATTAAAAAATTATTTGATGAATAATATAAAATATTCTTATCCATCTTTTTAAAAAAGTAGAATCAGAAAGGTAGAAAAGCAGAAAACGACTGTGTTCCTTGTTCTTGCCTTTTTTTTTAAATTCAAAATGAGAAAGCATGTGCAACTTTCTCCATTTTCTAAGAAAAGACGTAGAAACCAACTGGGTAAATGATGTGCCTTCTAAGGACAGTGCTAAACAAGAAAAGGACCCAGATCTCCTTCTTTGAAATTTTAATTCGCATGAAATTCCCATCTTTACCTCAAGAAAGGTTCTCTTTCTCAACTAAGTCCCAGAGTAAGATAAGTTTGCAGCTCCAATTTCTGCATAGCATCTGGTCCTAAGCAAAAATGGCCACTGGAATTTGGAGACCAGAAAGGAAGAGAAATTGTGTTAAGTTGTATAAAACTTACCTGTCTAAAAAATAAAAACCACTATCATCAGATCTCTCTCTCTCTCTCCCTCTCCCTTCTCACACACACAGATGCTCAATATTGGCAATGTTAATACATCTTCTGAAGAGACAGGAATGAATAAAGCTAACAGAACCCATCTTTAAGGAAAGACAGATGGTTATATAATATGGTTTGTGAGTGAGAATTCCTAGAAAGAAAAAAAAAATCAATTGACAATGCAAATTAATTGACACTTCACTGTCTTTTTTTTCTTCTTCTTCACATAAGATCATTAAGATGACACCAAGAAAAACTGCTTGGACTATTCTCAAAATCATACCTACCAAATCAAACAGGTTCTTCCCATGCAAAACCAGTGCTACTTCCCTCCATTTTAAGTAGTATCTTCCTTCTCCTTTCCAGCAGCCGTTCCCACTGGGTGACACTGAGCTTTTTGTTGAGTCAGCCTGGCATATCTTTCATTTGGCAGGCTTCCGACAGGCAGGGTTGACAGACATTTGAGATTCATTCCCATCCATCAGCCTGACAGGCTCAGAGGCTGGATTTCAGTACCTGCAACAGCTCTTCCCCAGTGCCTGGCACACCAGTCGGGCTAATATCAGGGAAAAGAATAGTTTGCCCTGTGTGCTCCTGCCAGTGTGTATCACTTGCCCGGATAAAGAAAGAAGTCTCCAAACCTCCCATGGTAATCTGGGGGTGCTAACCTTTGGTAGTTTGCCTTTGTGGTGTGCACACACATGTATGCATGCACATCAGAGTGTACATGGAACACAGGCATGCACACATGTGTGAGCACACGAGATGGGATTAAAAACGACTCAGTTTACCTAGATACATTATTTCTCTTGTTTTTCCTTATCTCGTCAGCAGAACAGAAAGGATCCTATCAGTCTCTTTAGGTGTAAGTAACTATAGCACTTGACACACTCCTCTTTCAATCACTAGCACAGAAATGAAGTCTATTCTTTGAGTTCAGACTCTCAGCACAAGATAAATAAATGACAATCACATAAAAGTGATCAGGAGAAAAATTGGGGAAAATAATATGTTTTCTAGTTCAGACTCCGTAAATTGTGTTTCTTTACACTGCAAATGTCGATTAACATGCCAACTCTTATCTGCTAGACGCTACAAAATTGCCTCCATCTCAACCCCTTTTCCTAGGTTTCAGATTTTCATTTCCACAAAACTCTTCCAGTCAAATTGTTTGGAAGATGGAAGAATAATATTAAGGTGCAATGTAAATCTCAAAGGTTTTCTCAGAGATTGATATTTGGTAAACGTGTCTTTGTGGAAAAGGACTTCAACTTGTTTTTAGTTTCAGATCCAAGTGAGATGAAAAGCAAACTAATCCCAGGGTTGATTGTCAGAAGAAAGACATTTGTTGTGCATTAAAGAGACTGATGCAAGTAAATGCCATTTGCACTACTCAGATGTTAGCCAATGGGAGCCAAGTCTACCACTTGACTCCTAGGTGCCCTGTTATTTTAACAGCAAAGATTTCTGGTGCTTTTCTTTAGCAAGGTGAACACACTCACCAGCTGAATGTTGTTATTGAATCCAGTGGTCCCTTGGTACTAAGAATCGCCACAGGGGGTTGTTAAATATACAGATTATCAGGGCTCTTCAATGATATTTCTGATTAAAACAGTGTCTGTCTGGAGCCCCAGGCACCTCAGTTTTTAACAAGCTCTTTAGGTGAACTTAAATAACTTGCCTAGCATTATATTGCTGGCTAGGGATCAAACCAGGGCCTGATCCAGGTTTCTTGATTTCTAGATTAACAATATTGACGATTCTGTGCTGCAGCAAGTTTTATCGCAGAAACATAGCAATTAAAGTCATCAGGCAAAGAAATCTGGGATGGTGTATCATTATGGCATCTATATTTACAAGAAAGTAGGTGGCAGGGAACTTGAGAATACCACTGAGCATCACTTAAGGCTGCACTTTGGAAGACCATATGCTATTCTTTTAATTTTAATAACTATTTTTCAACCTTATAAGTTTTTGGTAAAACTAGGCTATCTCCCTACACAGTTTAAGATACAAATCCCCAGAGTTCAATAATCAGAATTTCACAGTCCGGTAATAACAAAAAGTTTGGAAATCCGGCCCATCCTGCCTCAGACCTCCAATTCTTTCTGTCCTCGGCTGTCTTAGAGCTCACAGGTATCTCAAACGGAGGGGTCTAGTTTGTTGCCTGGCAACAAAGGAAGCACACCCATGTCCCCTGTGCCCCTGGAGTATCCACAAATGTAGGATAGGGTCTTTCTTTGGTTACCTTGACAATCCAGTGGTAAGCTGGGTCATTTCCTCAGTGTTACCCACAATAAAAGGGGCTCCCAGTCACTTTGGCTAGGACATTTTGGATTGAAATTCATGTGATTTCCTCTGTCAGACCCTGGGCTGCCCCAGGATGGATTTGAGCAGGATCTGGATGGAATTGGATAGCAAAGTCCAGCCTCTAGGAAACACCCAACAATGAAATATATTTTAAAGACAGCTCAGAAATAGAAGCAGTTTTATAAATCTTTTCCTTTCAAATCTTAAATTTATTTCTGGAGTTTTTCTTAAATTCTACTTCTTCTATTTCCCTTTCTGGGAAGTTCTGCTTTGTTTATTCATTCCACCAAACATAAATTCTCCTGATGGTTTGGACACAGTTAGCTACAAGACAGAGAGACACAGTGAAAAAGTCCCAGTTATGTCCTTGAGAGCTCATGATCCAGTTGGAGAAATAAAAAGGTAAATGACTCAAAAGTAGAAATAAGGCTTCCAAGCAAGACAAATGAAAATCTGGAAGTACATGCACCAGGGCCACCTTCATTAGGCAGATGAACGAGGAGGCAACACAGAGAGGAGGAGGAGCTGAGGTCTGAGGGGGAATTGGTCAGTTGGTAAGAGGGTAAGGATGTGCTTCTCACAGGGCTTCTGTCCATTTTGGCTTCAGAGGTCGCTGGGATGAGACCAACACAATTCAGCAGCATGGCCAGGACCAGTCAAAGCACAGTCAGACCAGGGTTTAGGGAAGATGTCAGACCCTTTATCCCACGGAGCCCTTGGCCGCCTTGGAATCTCTGAGAGCCTTATAGTAGGCAGGCAGAACAAAGCTCCCACAGACATCCAGAATCAATGAATATGGCCTGTTACATGACAAGGTGATCAAGATTGCAGATGAAATTAAGGCTGCTCATCAGCTGACCATTACATAGGGATATTATTCTGGATTACCCAAAAGGGTCCAGGGTGAGCTTAAGGCCTTACAAGTGGAAATGGGATATTCAAAGGAATTGATCCTCATTGCAGGGTTTGAAAAGGGAGGAAGGGGCCATGAGGCAAGGAAAGCAAGGAACCTCTAGGAGCTGGAAAAGACAAGGACCTTCTTCCCTAGTGCTTTTAGGAGAAACATAGTCCGGCCGACATCTTGATTTTATCCCAGAAAGGACCCCCTCTGGGTGCCTGAACCCACAGATACTACCAAACTCTGTACAGACACTCTTCGACAGTGAGGCTACTTCTCTGCCTACCCTTGGGAAGTTGAAAATATTCCAAGTCCCAGATTTTTCACCTATAGAAGAGGAAGATTTTAATTTGTGTTATTCTAACACTAAGTTTGCATTAATTTCTTACAGCAGCAATAGAAAGCTAACACAGACCTCTTTGCAGAATGTTTGTAAATGCATAAATAAAATGCACAGGTTTGCATTAGAGAGCAGCTAAATTGACATTCAATTACCAAACTACTTTTAAAGTGATATAACATACATACATACATATATGTATATATGTCTTTTATTAATTCACTAAACGAGAAGATTTCATGGCATATGTAACAATTACCATAGTATTGAAGTAGTGGCATTCATAAACACTTTTTAAGGTATCTGCCATAGCTACATGATACAAAATTACTTGTGCTTTCTAATTGCGATCTAATTATTGTTAATATTATTGTAGTTAGTTGCTTACACTCATAATTGAAGGAAATCAAATTTCCATCAGAGATGAGTAAAACTAAAGATGCAGTTTTTCCTTTCAGGTTCATTAACTCCTGAATTCTATCCAGAGATCCAGCAGGGGTCAGATCCAGCTTGAGATCTGCTTATTTAAGGAGGATGTTGGCTGTGGTTAAAGGAAATTATTTCAGGGCAAGCATTATGAACTTTGGGCTGCATCCTGGAAGGACTAAACATAGGAACAGACAGCCCACGGGAGCATTAAAACCCAGGAACAGACCCAAGGAAATGAGAGCCACAGAGCCTCATCCACAGGGCTGGACCACAACTGTGGGAGTGTGATAAGCCCAGGCTGGGGGTAGAAAGGGCCGCAGCAGTTGTGATCACTTTCATGCAGGCTCTTACTAGAAAATTTTGAGCCTCTTTTAGCAGCCCCCACAAAAGGGAAATCCTTCTAAGCCTACAAGGGTAATTACTGGGCATCCTATCTATCGATCTTTGGGTTGGCATCTAAAGGCAGGGCTCCCTCATCTACCAGAATGGAGTCAGAGATGAAAACAGGTCATAGGTTGTTCTGTTTGGCCCATATATAATTGTAATTATATAGGGAAATACACGTACATTAAGCACATTGAATATAGGCAATTCTATTATCCTGGAAAGTTTCCTTGTGCTTTTAAATCAAAAACTGATCTTCCCTTATAAAGGCATCCACTGCTCTGATGTCCACCACCATACATTAGTTGTGTGTATTCTTGAACTTCATACAAATGGAATTTGCAGGTTGTGCTAATTTACGTCTGGCTTCTTTTCTTCGATGTAATGTTTTCAAGACTCAACCATATTGTTGGTGAATACATAATATTGTTAGTTTATTTCTTTCATTGCTAAACAGTATTCTACTGTATGGATATACCACATTTATATGTTCCTTTATTGATGAACATTTTAGTTATTTTCAGGACTATTTTAGGCTTCTATGAATAAAGCTACTGTAAAGAGCCGAGTTGTGCCAGTTTTTTTGTATTTCTCTTTGAAATATGCATAAGAATAGAATTATTCTATTCTGTCAGTATTTAAGGTAAGAGGAAGATTGGCTGCAGTTGCATATATTTTTGGTTTATCTTTGAAATCAACTCACTCAGTGCCCTAGAGTTCAATTATCTCAAGAATACAAGATATTATGTTATTTCCTATTTGGTTACTATCCTCCTTACTGTTGCACTCTCAGCAAAATTTTGAAGGGTGGAGGGAGAGTTGTGGGGCCAATTTTGCTTACCAAGACTTCTTTGAGACCACTGCTCTTTGCTACCCCCATAGAAATGTATGATTTAAATTTTGTATGGGTGTCTCTTCTTGTTACCATGTGAGCAAAGGGCTTTCTCATTCTTCTTAATCCTAGCTGGAAGAACAAGTGTTTTCCTCTTTTTTTCTAGCCTTTAGATTCATTGACAGCAATGACAAATTAGGAAAACTAAAGGAAATATGCACATTTCTAGCTTCTCTTGAAAGTAGACTATCTTGAATACCCAAGGGCTGCATTCTTATATGCAGTGATTAGTGGGAGCTGAGCGGTGGCTGGCTCTTTACTTAAGGTGGGTAGCCCCCACTTCAACCCAGATCCCTCCTGGGATGTGGTACCAAAATCTAAAATAATCACAATAATATATGGGCCAAACAGAACAACCATTACTGAGCCCAAGTTCCATTACCTGTGATTCCTGGTCTTTTGGATATTCATAATCAAATCTTTCCTGAAGCTGAAGCACAGTCCTGCAGTAGCATTTTGTTGTTGCTGGGTTCTATTTTTTAACAGCTTTATTGAGATATAATTCACCCACCATACAACTTACCCATATAAAATGTATAATTCAATGAATTGTAATATATTCACCAATATACGTGATCATTACCATGATAAATTTTCGAACATTTTCCTCACCTCTAAAAGAACTCCATGCCCTTTAGCTACCACCCTTGGTCCCCCATCCTTCTTAGCTATAGGCAACCATGGATCTACATTCTAGCTCCACAGCTTTGGCTCTTTTAACATTTCACACAAATGGGATCATACAATATGGGTTCTTCTATGACTGGCTTCTTTTACTTAGTATAATGTTTTCAAGGTTTAACCATGTTGTGGCATGTATTAGTATTCCATTCTTTTCATGACTGAATAATATTCCATTATAAAAATATACTGTATTTTGTTAACCAAACAAATCTTCTCTGTGTGAAATTGTGAAGAAGGACAAAGAAATATGTGCTAGTTCTGCTTTTGTACCTGAAACTGAAAAAGTTAGGGCTATAGTGCATGACAAGAGCTTAGATAAGGTGGCAAAGGCATTAAAGGCAAGTATATACAAATGGTCTCTGAACTATAGTGATTTGACTTATGAAGAGTTGTTGTTTTTTTTTTTTAATCTATGGCCCCATTGTAAGTTGACGAGCATCTATATAGGGGTAGGTATTAACTATGTAGGGGTAGTTTAGGGCATCCAGTGGGGGTTGTCTTACAACATGCCCCTGCCAGATAAACAGAGTTACTATATGACATTTTTTATCCCTTCAGCTGTCAATGGACACTTGGGTTGCTACTATGTTTTAGCTATTATGAATAATACTCCTATTAACATAAAGCTATTATGATTAATACTCCTATTAACATAAACATAGTTATAACATAACTCCTTACCTCTTTGAGACCTGACTATCAATTCTTTGGAGTATATCCAGAAGTGGAATTGTGTGTCATATGGTAATTCTATTTTTAACTTTTTGAGGACTGCAGTACTGTTGCACGGAGGCTGTGCCATTCCACAGTCCTACAAACAGTGCATAGGGGTTCCAGTTTCTCCACATCCTTGTCAACTCTTGTTATTTTCTGGGGTTTTCTTGGTAGTAGCTATCTTAAAATGTCTGAGGTAGCATCTCATTGTAATTTTGACTTGGATTTCCCCAATGATTAGTAATGGTAAGCATCTTTTTATGTATTTATCAGTCATTTATATATCTTCTTTGGAGAAATGTCTAAGTCGTTTCCCCTTTTTTGAATCAGGTTGTTTTTGTTGTTGTTGAGTTTTAAGAGTTTTTAAATATATTCTGGATATTAATTCCTTATAGATGAATGATTCACAAAAGTTTTCTCTCATTATGGAGTTGTTTTTCCTCTGTTAATAGTGTCTTTTAATACACAAAGTTTTGTACTTTTTATGAAGTATAATTTGTCTATTTTTTGTTGCCTGTGCATACTTGGTGTGATAGTTAAGAAATTATAGTCAAATTCAATGTTGTGAAACTTCTGCCCTATGTTTTCATCTAAGCATTTATTGTGTTAGGACTCACTTTTAGATCTTTGATCCATTTTGAGTTAATCTTTTTGGATGGTGTTTGGTAAGTGCCCATCATCTTTCTTTTGCATTTGGATATTCAGTTTTCCCAGCATCACTTACAACAAAAAGAGTATCCTTTCCCCATTGAATGGTCTTGACACCCTTGTCAAAAATAATTTGATCATATTTGTGAGGGTTTATTTCTCTCTATTCCATTGTTATGTTTTTATGCCAGAACTACACTCATCTGTTTTGGTTACTATAGTTTTGCAGTAAGTTTTGAAATCAGAAAGTGTAATTCCTCCAGTTTTGTTTTGTTTTGTTTGTGGTGTTTGTTTTCACTATATGGGGGTCCCTTGAGATTCCATATGCAGCAAGTTTTTTAACTGAATTCTGATTCATTTAAACCTATAAACAATAAAACTTAGGTCAAACCATCCTGATAATCTACTCTCGTTCAAGTCTTGGATCACATTTTGCAGATAATATGTGTCCCTGACAACAAATCAGGAAGAACGGGAAATAGCTATGTTTTGACATGGGATACAATTCTCTTATTCTGGAAGCACATAGAAACTCATGCTAGGGAAGCTGTCTTTGGCTTTCCATTTCTAAGATGTTAGCCCTTCAGTAGTGTCTGATGATAGCTACCTGTTAAGTATATTCAATATTATGATTGATCTCTTTTTTCCAGCACAACACTAATATGACTTTTAGAACCTTCTCAAATTTAGTTTGGAGGTCACCATTATAGGAGCTTCTTGCCACAAAACTCCCTACCCCTAGGACTTCTAATTAATTTCATGCAAGAAGTCTCAACCTATTTCCTCTATGTATAGTCTTCCTGCTATTTGAACTTGGAATACTCCCAAACTATGCCTAAGTCTGGTACATTTAAAGGAAGTCAAGCAGGATGAATTCTCAAAAATCCTTTTATCCAAAATAGCAGTGAACCTTGTAGGGGAAGGTCACCAGTAAAGACTATCAAGAAAACAGAATTTAAAGCTCACAGTTAGGAATTAAGTGATATGCTGTATACAGCATCAAAATTCATTCCTAAAACAAAACTATTATTCTGTGACTGTTCTGCAACCGCTCATAAACTTCTTGGGAATACACATCTTATTTGTTTTATGTTCTCAGTACTTGGTCCACATTCAATTATATAGTGAAAGTCTAATAAGCATATGTTGAATAAATAGATTATTGACATCTTCTTGTCTGAATTATGCTGTATACAAGTTCAGAGAAAGCCAGAGATCTCCAAAGCACACACTATTGCTGACCTCTGAGAGTAATGGGTTAAAAGATTACAAAACTATATATGTATTGTATTGGAGCTAGAGTGTCCCAAAATATATTAGGATTTGGGGTCTAGTGTTAGGGATAGGGGGAGGTGGGAGAAAAACTCTGAAGAAAGAACTTCTTGTCCTTTGTAAACCACAAAATTCACAGCTATCTAGGAAGAAGCTCTTCTTTGGTGAAACTCCCTGTAATGTACGGTTCAGTGAGAGGCATTTACGGGTCAAGCTCATTTTCTGTAGAGAAGAACAGCGCAAAGAACACAGAGCCTGTTTGCTCCCCAAGCTCTAAGGAATCACTGTTGTAAGTAACTCAATGGTAGCAGAAGCTATAGGAAAATGGATAAATGGAAAAAAAATCAATGTGAGTTTTTAAGCAGTACCCAATTTACCTTTCTCGGTAACATTTTACAATGTGTGTTTTTTCCTTGATTTAGAGCCGAATCTAATTCATAAAGGCCCATTGTTGAAGCAGTTCCTTTGCCTCCTACTCCTAAATGCTAAATGCCTTGGCAAGGTTGGCACATTCTTCACTGATGTTACCAACAGATCTTCTCACTGGAGAGTTTGACATTTCTTAAGTAATGCCTGAGTTGAAAAATTAGCTCAGAATAATTCTTGTCATCTATTTTTATGCAAAGTTTATTTCTATTTGACTATAAGTAGAAAAAATGGGGGAAAAGATAACTAGGAAAACTGGTTTTTTAAACTGCCACATTAAATCAGGTTATAAATAGAAAATTGGGCTTGAAGTCAGATTGAGGAAGTTACTTAGTCTCTTACTGTCTGAGTTGTATCATATGTTAAAGAGTAAGGTTGAACTTGATGACTAAATTGTCATTTTTAGGATTGTCACTAAGAAAATGAAATTTCCTACCAGTCTTAATGTTTTTAAATAAAATTCTGATTAAAATTTAACATATAAAGAAAAGTACAAATATTATAGTGCTCTTGCTTAATGCATTATCACAAAAGAGCTCCAGCATTTAAGCACCACGTTGATGAAGAAACCAAACATTACTGGTATCCCAAGACCCTCTCACAGCCCATCCAGTCATTATTCCTACTCAGTCCTTTCCAAGTATAAACACTATCCTTACTTCGAACATCACAAATTAGTTTGCTCTTGAACATTATAAACATGAAGTTGTATTATATGTATTTTTCAACATCTGTAAGGCATAAATTTCTCTAAAATTTGGTGTTAATCAAAATTCAGATTTATCAATAGAGATAACCAGGGTATTAGGCCTTTGAACCTAAGCCTTTAGCCATTTCAGGATTATTCACTGTGGAGGGTGGGGGCAACTCCATGTATTTCTAGCTGAAAGATATTTAATGTAAAGAACTAGAGTTTCACATAGCTATTGGAACGGCTAGGGGAGCAAAAGCCAGAAAGACCTCTTCAGGAGACCTGGAGGTGCAGGGTTCCCAGGAAAACACTGTGATTACCTGAGTTGTCTGACCACAGGAACCCAGAGCCAAGGGAAGCTGTGGATGAAGATCTCAGCTTCTCATCCAAGGCTGCTGCAAGAGAAAAATAACTTCTCCCTCTCTTCTGCCTTCCAAATCTCACATGAGTCTTTCTCACTGACAGCTTTAACCCAGAATCTTACTGGAAAGGGATTCAGGAACATGTCACTCTGGATTTCTCTTCTGTTATCTAGGGAAGAAGACAGAAAGGGGCAATGATGACGCTGAGCTAAAAGCAGATCGTTTGGCCAAGACTTAGTTTTAAATCAGCTGATGGAGTCAAACAAGCCTGTCTGCATCTCTGATCTTCAAGTCTGTCCTAAATCTTCAGATCCATTTTCAACACAAATCCTATAGTGCCCTCCTTAGGGATACTTGAAAGCCTGCTTCTATTTTACTTATTTCTAAACCAAAGAATTGGAAGGTGTTCCCCTCGTTTGTTGGAGATTACACAAGGCAGTTTCTGAAAACTCTCCAGAGCAAGCCCCATAGCGTCATCGGAGGGTCCCCAGAATTGAAGCAGTGTGCAGCAGAGGACGGTCACTTCCCACTGTCCATGCCATCCCATTGGTGAGCCCACCTGCTGAAGGAAGCAGTGTTGAAGACAATTACTATTCCTCTTCTTCGGTTAACAGAAACTATTTTCTCCCCCTATTTAGGTTTCCAATCTTAGAAGTTGCCCTGTCCTCACAGAAGAATTGCCAGGAAGGTAGGAGTTTTGTTTGTTTGCTTTTCTGTGCATCTAAAATTTCCTGACAATCTAATCTCTGGAGAGTCCCAGTAACCAGGCAACCCAAGTCATGCTCTAGTTGTGAGATCCTCATTCCACATTTACTGTGTTATTCTAGTTTGAAATAAGAATACTAAAGGCAAAACTGCAGAAATTAGATTTATATCTTTATTGCTACAAGCAGATAACTGGGCCCCTGCCCTGTCTTATTGCTGATTAGAAATTCTGAGACAAGTGCTTTTAAAAAGACTAGAATAACAAATTCTATCTGAATAAGATTAAAGCCAGTAACCTGTTTTTCTAACAGAAAAAAAGAAAATGGAAGGAGATAATTTTTTTGTCTGGTGACAGTTTATTTTTACCCACATGCTTTTTCCATTTGTAATTTGGTCTCACTTGTGTTTTCAGAAACGTTGCCAATTCAGATGGGTTTCTTGGGTGAGGACATATCACGCAAGGTTAAACACAGCTGTTCTGGTGCCTGAAATCCTTCAGCATCTAACAAGACCTGAACTAGGAAAATAAACTCAGAAAGGGCTCCTGGACAAGTGTTTCTCAAGATAGCATGAGCATAAATAAGCTTGGAGTCAATAGGCATTGTGGGACAAGGTCAGCGACTACCTGGGGACACAGACTTACTGTGGAAGGGCACTATCTATAGTACATTTGTTACAAAACAGTACAGAGTTGGACATTCAGGCCTGTGATCACCAGGCTGTCCCAAGGAAAAGTGGTCCAGATGAGTACTGTGTCAGCACTTTTTATAATAAATGATTCATTTACTAGGTATTTGGCTATCAGGTTACAGATGATAAAAATGACACTCAAATGCAAGGTCAAACCACAACATTTATAATTCTCTTTTATTAACTAAACACACAGTCCTAATTATCCAGATAAAAGGGGTAATTCCCCAAATAGTACCTAAATCTTTAGTGATTTACAAAGTAATTTCATATACCTCATCTCATCACAGTGGTGTGTATGCCCTTGTCACACAGATAGATTGAACTAAAGGTAGTTTCACTGGCCAGTTTTAAGTATCTTCCTTTCCTTTGTGGGCTGCATTAGTTTCTATGAAGCCTGACGGGCAAATGGTCCTTTAGCTCCTCCAAGCATATGACACCTCTAGAGAGGCCAACACCTGATCACTATCTCAGGTCTAACACCTCAGGCAAGAGTCCCTTCATCTCCTGGGCTTCAGCTTTATCTAAAGATATCACTCTAGATATCTTTTCAAAACTGTGGTAATCCTCACCAACTAGTAAGGCTTGATATGATAATAATAAGGTTGTGTTGATATAGGACTTTAATACACAGAGGTAAATGAGTCTGACATTGGGTTGGCATTATGTAATAAAATGTTAAATGTACATACAATTTGATAGAGAAAATTCTGTATCTAAGAATCTATTTTAATGAAATAGTTACATAAATGTGCAAATATATGCCAAGATGCTCAGCACAATTAAAAACAACCAAAGCATCCACTGCCATGGGACTAGTTAAAAAAGATATGGAAGTAAGCAATTAATAAATGTGAGGGTTGGTGCCTGTGGCTCAAGGAGTAGGGTGTTGGCACCTTATACTGGAGGTGGCAGGTTCAAACTCAGCCCTGGCCAAAATTTGCAAAAAAATAAAATAAAATAAAATAAAAATGAAATAATAAAAGAAAATAAGTGTGGTATATACTTACTATGGAGTACAACTCAGCCATAAAAGAAAAAAAAAAGGTGAACTAATACCTTTATTAACAGCTGGTATGGAACTGAAGACCATTCTAAGGAAGTATGACAAGAGAGAACACCATGTATTCTTATTATTAATTTGGAACCAATCAGTCAACACTAATGTGCACATATGGAAGTAAAACTCAACAGAAATCAAGCAGGTAGGAGGGAGGAGAAGGGAATGGGTAAAATTACACCTACTCAGTATAATATACACTATCTGGACGATGGGCTCATTTATAACTTTGACTCAAACTATACAAAAGCAATTCGTGTAGCCAAAACATTATTATCCTCATAATAATATTATTATAATAATAATATATAATAATAGTATAATATTGATATATAAATATATAATTATATATATTAATATATATAACAATAATATAATATTATTATAATAATAATATATAATAATAATAATATTATGAGGATAAAAATGTTTTTAAACATTTTAAAATGAATTTTAAAAATAAAATTTTAAATATAAAATTAAAAAAAAGATATGGGTACCAGGGCAAAAGCTCATGCCTATAATCTAGCTCTTTAGAAACTTGAGGTGAAAGGATCGCTTGAAGCCAGGAGTTCAAAATTAGCCTGGGGAAGAGCCCATCCCTACAAAAACTAGAAAAATTAGCCAGGTATGGTGGTATGCACCTATGTTCCCAGCTCTCAAGAGGCTGAAACAGGAGGGTCACTTGAGCCCAGGAGTCTGAAGTTGCAGTGAGCCATGATGATACTACACTCTACTATACTCTACTCCAGGCAAGAGAGTGAAAGCTCATCTCAAAATATAAAATTAAATGAAAAAAAAAAAGGGATATTCATGTAAAAGAATACATGCATTGACTAAAAAGAATCATGTAATTTATATTTGTTGACTTGAATGGAGCCTCCAAGTCATGTTTTTGAGAAATTGCAATGCAATATGGTTGGTATAATCCTATTTATGTGTAAATAAAATAAATCCCAGATCCCACTGTGGTCCAAACTCAACACAGTGTCACATTTACAGAAATAGCCTAGCAACCAAAGGCATCACAAAGCAATTTCGGTCTTTGCTCTCAATTTTCAGAAAACATTAAAGAACATACAATTTCTAACCCACAGCATCATATCTTAAAATAGCCACTTTATGCCACCTTTTTCATCTTGTTCTCTTACTCTCATGTTGTAATAGCTTCTGAAGGCTTTCTCCCCCCAGCACCCTTTCCAATCTCAATCAGAAGCTTCCCAGTGATACCCAAATTGCTCAGACACATCTCTTCCCTCTTTCTCTGGTTCTTCACTGAACATCTGAATAATAAGATGAGAAAAGGAGAAAATGGTAAGCAGATAAAATATCCTTCCCAGGGATTAGGAGGAAAAGAGATTGATTACGCATATACTATAATGTCTTGTAGCGAAATTATTAGGCTGATGTGCAGAGTACATAAATATAGAAGTGTCTGCAAGGATATAAGACAACATTCTTAACAATAATTATCTCAGTTGGGATTTCCCTGTGAATTTTGCGTTTAACTTTATATCTTTCCTTTACATCTGTTTCAATGATTCATGATGAACACATTTTACGTGTCATAAAAAATGAGAAATAAACTCATGTCAACATGTAAAAAAAGGCCATAATGATGTTGACTCAAAATAATGGATGTGAAAAAATACACAATTTAAGTATAAAACCCATATATTTTAAATAAATACAGTTGGACTGTCTTTTCCTGTTTTCAACATTAATGAGTTCCATTATTTTGAAATTATTTTCATTACTCCTACATGTTAAAGTTGGTTAGTTTCTTAACAGCAATCAAACACTCCCCTACGTTGCCTAACTTGTTATTTAGCTACCAATCAGCCCTGCTTAATTTTAAGCCCTAGATTGTGACTTGCACAGGATTTAATGACTTGCAAATAAATGTTAAACATTTTCAGCTGTGATTATTTTCATTCATTTGCTCTGAAAGTCATCACTTTTAGGGGTCTCCTCAATGAATAGGGGGTTAGTATATGTATAGTTCTATACATTTCGATCTCTCCACACCCACACATGTTTGTATCTCTTCTCAAATATATAGCATTTACTTATTTTTCAGATTCACAAGCCAGATAAATTTCCCTCAAAATCAAGGTGTCTGTCGGTACAGTTTCCAACATTCTGATTCTTCTCTTCACAAGGGTAATTCTGAAGAGAAGTTTGCAACACATCTCTGATGGGGCCAGGTCACACAACTGGTAACAACTGGTGCCAGACAATCAATACCCCTGGCTCCTCAGAAACGAGCTTATTAGTCATACTCCCCTTTCAGAAATGCCAAATGACACTCTTGCTTATGCTGGAAAATCCATCCTGGGAGTTTCAGAAAGCAGAATCTGTCACTTATCAACTACATTTACAGCCGAATATTCTTTCAGCATTATAATTAGAAAACTGAATTGGTTCTAGTCATAGACCACTTAAAGCAGGTCTCTTTATGAGAAGAAAAGAAAAATACTCCTGTTCAATATCCTAAAGGACCTTGAAAAATTGGAAAAAGTGATTGGAAACAGGCTTTAGTAGGCTGGCAGCAAAACAGAACATTCAGAGTGGAAAAAGTACCCAAAGGAAGTGGAAAATGGGTGACTTTTTGGCTGTACAGATACAAGTGTCAGGAAGGAAATATACACTTCAGTGATACTATATAAATATTAGCCAACATTTTAATAAATTTACCAGGGTACATCTTTTTGCTTTCTTTATATTCCAGAGAAGGTTATCTTTCAGATATCCTTCATAATCATCTGAGAAGCCCTTCATTATGTGAGTATGGGTGAGGATACTCCTTAGGACTAGTGTCTAATGGGACTCTTTATCTCTCATTTTTTAGTCTGACCTAAGAAATATTGCTTACTTTCTAGTAGAAAGTGGATCACCTTGTCCAGAGACCATACTCTTCCAGCCCTGAAAGAAAAGCTGAGTGAGTTCACCACTTCCCCGGGGAAGTATCCCCTAACTTTTCTCACTAGGCACTCTCCTTTTATGTAATTTCACCTTGTATCTTTCTATCATTGTCTTACCACAGTAGGGACTTTGCATTTATATCACTATTCTTTGTTTAATATTGCAGTCTTACTCCAGACTTTTAGCAACATTGCAGCAAGCACCATTGTTCTCTTTGTTCCCTATTATATTTCTAATGCCTCAGAAAGCATTAGCACCCATGAGTACAATACTTGTTGAAAAGATAAAAGAATGAGTTGAGAAAATCTCCTTAGGGTCTCACCGATCAAGGTCCCGGGACAGAGAATATAACTTAATGTTCTTAGTTAGCATTAAGGTAGAAAGAGGTGGGGGCAGCAGACTGGCCCTGGATTTGAGTCAGAAACAGAAAACAGCATAGTTGTTTAATTTTTATGTGACAAACACTAGAACTGGTCTTGAACTAATGTACCTAGGATGCTCTGTCCTAGGAACTGGCTGGTTATATAATGAAATATACCATCTCTATCAATGGCAGTAGTGAGGGCCTCAGACATAGTTCAATGAGGGTCTGAAGCTATCTCAACTGAGCAATTTTTAGAAAGTGACCTTCCCTTAAAGGATTTTTGAGGTCAGGAAAGGACTCTGTGTGAGCAGAGGATTTTGCCCAGTCTCAGTGTCATGTTCCTGAACGCATGCAGTGTTTACTAACAGCAGTAGGCAACATTCTAGGATAAAATCAACACGTTACTGCCTGTCTCTTCAAGCTGCAGAAGAAACGTAACAGGTCTCTGGGTCATTTCTCCCCATACAAGGTACTTCACATCTGGCGTTTGGTATCCCACTGGACTCTCCTTCACCTTCCAGTCACAAAGTAATTTTCATTTGATCATGCCTGAGGGGAGATTACCCCCTATGAAGTCACCAGGTGAAGGAATTAATATTGTTATAACTCAAAGGGCCTTGATCAGTTGCTTGGAAGCCAGTGCCACTGAGCATAACCCAGAATACCCTCAAATGATGGCATTCCCAGCAGGGCCAATCTCTACTAGGAGCTTTCCTGCCTTCATCACCACCATCCACCTACATAACTCACAACAAACTGAATTTCTCCCTTAACAAGTTAATTGATGGCAAGGTACAAGATAGAGATTACACTAGAGCTGAAAGAACAAGAGAATGCCTGAATTAATTGTTTTTATTGCCTTGTGAGGACTTGTATACTATGCCCTGGGAACTTCCAGTGCAAGTTATTTTCACCCAAAACTAGATAAAGGAACAGTCTTATTACATAAACAAAGATCAGTCTAGCTCTCAGTGCAATCTATAGTTCTCAGTCCTATCTGTTATCTTCCAAAAATATGGATTGAATCTCACCACCTTCCATTGAAAATCTCCATGTGATTCTCATTATGCACGGAACCAATCCAAACTCTCTTCACACCGCTGTCTCATGCCCCTTTATGCATTCTTGAATTTGTGTTAACCATACCAATTTTAAAATTTTATTCTTAGCTATTTTAAGTATAAATTAATACATATCCAAAAATTCAAATACTATAAACAGGAGTGACAGTGACGCAAGATGGCAGCCACCACGGGCTCGGGAGTAAAAGTCCCTCACAATTTCTGACTGTTGGAAGAACTCAAAGAAGGCCAGAAAGGAGTAGGAGATGGCACAGTTAGCTGGGGTCTAGAAGATGACAAAGACATGACACTTACAAGATAGACAGGGATGATAATTGGGCCTCCAACAACAATTTATGAAAACAAAATATACAGCCTTAAAATAGAATGTGACCTAAGTACCCAGAACCACCCCCCTTTGTAACATTTGTAACAAAAATTAATATGAATGGAGTTAAAAGTTCTAATTGAGTGGTGGACCCAAGAGCCATATCAGTACTAGCAAAATGGCAGAATTCATATAGCATCAAAATTGTCCTGCAAGAGCTTCAGTGCCTAATGATGTTTAAAGAAAATATGAAACTCCCTCAGCCACCTGAAGGACAGTGTTACAGCAATTAATCAAAAGGAAAACCACAGGCCCTTCCCCTTCCCCCCATTCGATTTAAGCAGTCTTCATTTTCCACGGTAATAAATTTTCTAGATATGTCTTGTAGACCTCAAAGTACTGGAAAGGAAGCTCCCATTCAAAGGCAATTTATCTTAAGATACTGTAAATGATACTAATTTTTTGTTCATTTGAAATATATAAGTTGTGCTATAACAAATCATCCCATCAAGTGTAACCACTGTCCATGTAGCTGAACTTCTGGGATCAAGAAAAGTATATTTAAATTGGTTTCCATCATAACTTGTGGGGCACATCTAACTCAACTGTGAAAAGACACATCACACAATCACCTTGCTGCTGATTACATGGCCTGGGGTCTCTGCCTTCTCTTGTTTCTCTTGCCCCTGTCTCCTCCCCTCCCTGCAACAGCCCTCTAGCTTGGGGGATTGTTAGAGTAGACATGAAGGTTTCAGGTCACAGCCTGTGGGACTACTGCTGGGTGTGTAGGGTGCTTTGTCTGCACCCCTGATTTCTTTTAAGTCTTAAATTATGCCCCCTTCCAAGCCATCATCCCCTTTCCACTCTCCTCCACTCCTATCCTTGGCCAAAGCATAGATTGTAACCCCTGTGCTCCCCTCTGAGATTGGCCTTTGGTGAGGAATTCAGGGCTTTTCCCATATCTTCTCTCCCCCACCTTTATCGAGGGGTGCTGCTTTCTCCTCCCTCCTCCTCAAGTCCC
>CAUYRH010155060.1:0-12607 GCA_963574655.1 Perodicticus potto
ATGGATTAACAAGCTGTGGTATATGTATACCATAGAATACTATTCAGCCATTAAAAAAAATGGAGATTTTACGTCTTTTGCATTAACCTGGATGGAAATGGAACATATTATTCTTAGTAAAGCATCACAAGAATGGAGAAGCATGAATCCTATGTACTCAATTTTGATATGAGAACAATTAATGACATGGTGGGGGTAGGGGAAGGGGAGAACAGAGAGAGAAAGAAGGGGGGAGGGGTGGGGGAAAGGAAGAGCAAAGAGAGAGAAGGAGGGGGTGGGGTCTTGCTGTGTGCCACACCTTTTGGGGGCAAGACACAATTATAAGAGAGACTTTACCTAACAAACGCAATCAGTGTAACCTGGTTTCTTGTACCCTCAATGAATCCCCAACAATAAAAAAAATAATAATAATAATACCAACAGTTGTTCACTGGGTTTCTATCTTGTGCTAAGTACAGTATCAGTCCTTCAAAGTGGGTAGAGATTGTTCTAGTTTATAAATGAGATCGCAAATGCTAAAAAAGATCAAATACCTTGTCCATAGCAGAAATTCTGGGCCTCACACTCAATGCACTGGGTTCACAAGGAGGGACTGGTGTCCTCGTCTCCCCCAGTTTCTGATGCCAAGGAATCTGCATGTGCTTGTTCCATTGCATTTCTCAAAGCCCACGTGTGACAGAAACCTGTGATAAGTGTGTCTGGCAGAAAGCCAGAGCCACTTACCTGCTCACTACTAGAATCAGAATCAGCAAAGGCTCCCCAGCGACAGCAAGACCCACATTTTCAGGGTGTGATTTATCACTGGCTTGTTCTCTCTGAAGCTTATCTAAACAATCCTCCAGTTTTTCAGAAACTCCATAACGTAATTTACCAAGCTGTAAAATCCAAGCTTTTTAACTTAGTTTAAAATTTATTTCAAACCCTTCTTTGTTTAAACCTTTCTTACTTCTTTGTTTAAAACACATATGTGTTTTTGAATGTTTGGTAAATTCTAGAGGTGAAGATTGTATGTCTATCAGGCCAGAAAATACTCCTTCTAATAAGATAAAAAACCTTTAAAATTCTCCCTTGGAGGGAGCAGAGTCTGAAGCTCTCAAGCGGAAGTACTCTGGGCTGTAGCTGAGCCCATCGTTCTCAAAGAGCAGTCCCTGCACCAGCAACATGATCCAAATTTCATTTCTTTTTCAGGGTGAATAATATGTACACCTATGCCACATTTCATTTATGCATGTTGTTGGACATTTGGGTTCTTTCTGCCTTTTGACTACTGTGAATAATGTCATTAGTATGTACACATGAATATTTGTGTACAAGTGTTTAGTGGAAATACTGCCTTCAATTATTTTGGGTATGCGCCTCACAGTGGCATTTCTAGATCATATGGTAATTCTATGTTGACCTTTCTGAGGAACAACCAAACTGCTTTCCACACCAGCTGCACCATTTTATATTCCACTCAGAAATCCACCAGTGTTCATATTTCCTCTGCACTTACTACTTTCTTTCTCTCTCTTTTAAATTTTAAAGCCATCCTCACTACTGTGAAGTGGTATTTCATCGTAGTTTTGACTTGCTTTTACCTAATGACCAGTGATACTGAGCATATTTTCATTTGCTTACTGTACATTTGGTGAAATATCGATTCAAGTTCTTTACCCATTTCGAATTGGCTTATTTTGTGTGTGAGCGCAATTGAGTTGTGGGAGTTCACAATATTATAGTCTAGATAGTAATATTTTATTAGATATGTGATTTGAAATATTTTCCCATTCTGTGGATTGTGTGTTCACCCTCGTGATATGATAGTGTTGTTTGAAGTGTAACGGGTTTTGATTTTGATTAAGTCCATCCTTCCTATTGATTTCTTCTGGTGTTGTGCTTTAGGCACAGAGAACATCACCAAATCCAATGTCATGAAGATTTTTCCCCATGTTTTCTTCAAGGAGTTTTATAGTTTTAGCTCTTATGTTTATATCTTTAATCCATGTGGAGTGATTTATAATTTTTGTATATGGTGTTAGGTAAGGGTCCAGCATCATATTTTGCAAGAAGATATCCAGTTTTCCCAGCACCATTTATTGATAAGACTATTTTTTCCCCACCAAAGGGTTTTGGTGCCCTTTTTGAAAAACAATTGACCATATATCTACATATATTTATTCCTGAGCTCTTGTCTACATGTCTGTACTTACTCCAGCATAACCCATTACAAGTTGAGGATTACTCCTTATCTGAAATGCACAGGATAAGAAGTGTTTTAAAATTTGGTTTTTTCCAAATATTGGAACATTTGCATTATACTTACTTGTTGAACGTTCCAAATCTGAAAACCCAAAATTTGAAGTACTCCAATGAACATTCCCCATGACCATCATGTAAATGCTCAAAAAGTTTCAGATTTGGGATTTTTTTACTTTGGACATTCAATCTGTATCATGTCAACAGATGATGGATAGTGGGACCTAAGTTTGTTTCTGTTACCATGGGAGACATCACAAGGGGAAAAGTTAGAATAACCCACATAGTAATGGAACATGGTTGGAGGCATGAATATGACCGCTTGTTGATTGTAACGCAGAAACAAATGGACACATTTAGAAATGTTTATAAATGAGTATATAGTATATACACATACATTTGTATAATATATACATGTCTCCTTGCTCCGACAACTGAAAAGGCCTACTAACAATGGGATCCAGTAGCAGTGAGCACGTCCAGTGACCAGCTCTTTGTTTCTACCTGAAATCTTTGATGAAATGGCTGCTTCTAAAACTGAAGCAGGAAATGCACAAGATGAGCCAGGGTCAGTCATCTTGCAGTAACAGAAAGTAAATAAATGCCAAAAATAAAAACTTCCAGGGCTGTGGCATATGAAAGGGACCCATGAGACAATTGAAAGAGCTGTCAGTGGCCAAAACTGGAACAATTTGAGCAATACAAAGTAAATAAAATGGTTTGGGATAAAATACAGGGTATCCCAAAAGTCACCTCTAATGTTGCCATACATGGGGAAAACAGGAAATTGTAGCTAAATCTACCTTAATTTACAAAATTTTCATCACAAAATTTTACAAAATATTTACAAAATATTGTCTATGTGTTGGTCACCTATTTGTAAAATTGTTTAATTAATATTTTGCAAATATAAGTGTATTTAGTTATAATTTCCCACTTTACCTATGCGCAGTGACTTAAGGATAACTTTTGGGACACCCTGTAATCATCCAAGAATCCATACTGATACAATACATGATTGAATAAATAAATAAATATAAAACAATAGACAAATTTCTCACTGAGAATAATTACAAATAATTAATATAAATACTTTTGCTCAAAGAGATGGAATTAAGTCCCCACCCTTTAAGTATGGGCTATGGAAAATGATTTCTTTCCAAAGAGTAACAGTGTGGAAATGAGGAAATAAGAGTAACTTTTAGTGGAGAATCCTGACCACACTACCTCAGCCAGGTGAAAACATCACCATCAACAACGGCCAGTCATGCACAGCCTACAAACACATGAAAAAATGCTCATCACCAGAGAAATGCAAATCAAAACCACTTTGAGATATCATCTAACTTCAGTAAGATTAGCCCACATCACAAAATCCCAAAACTACAGATGTTGGAGAGAAGGGTACACTTCTACACTGCTGGTGAGAATGCAAGCTAATATGACCTTTTTGGAAAGAAGTTTGGAGAACACTCAAGGAACTAAAAGTAGACCTGCCGTTTGATACTGCAATTCCTCTACTAGGTATATACCCAGATGATCAAAAATCATTTTACAACAAAGACATTTGCACCAGAATGTTTATTGCAGCCCAATTCATAATAGCCAAGACATACAAACAGCCCAAGAGCCCATCAACGCATGAATGGATTAACAAATTGTGGTATATGTACACCATGGAATACTATGCACCCATGAAAAAAGATGGAGACTTCACATCTTTTATGTTTACCTGGATGGAGCTGGAACATATTCTTCTTAGTAAAATATCTCAAGAATGGGGGAAAAAAGTATCCAATGTACTCAATACTACTATGAAATCAGTATATAACCACCTATGCACTCATATGAACAACAAAACATAACTATAGTCCAGAAAGTAGAAGGGAAGAGGAGAGAGAGGGGAGGGGAGGCAGGATCTGAGAGAAGGGAGGGTATTCAGGGGGACCTCACCTAATGTGCATGATGCAATGGTACATTTCAAAACTATTTAGAAATGAGTATATTTGTGATAGATGTGTTACTTAGTTCAATGTAAGCATTTCACATTGTATATTGAAGCAGTACCCTGAACCCCATAAATGCATCAATGTACAAAGTTATGATTTAATAAAAAATAATTTAAAAAAAAACAATGGCCGGTCATGCTGATAATGTAATACACATATACTGTGCTATACTGGCCACAGCATATTCTAGATTTAAAGATGGGAACAGGCAAAAACCAGCAGCAAAATCCAGCTGGCAAAATCCAGCATTCCTGGATAAGAATTTAGGAAAAATAGAGTTTCCCAATATTTTGGCTCCTCCTCTTCTCACCTTTGTAGAAGATCTGCTATCATTGTCACCTGTCCAGTACTCACTATGGTATGCCATAAGCAGTAGGTGATTATTCCTTCATCCTGTCTAGTGCCACTGAAGTATCTGACTTCCATCTTAAATACATCATCACAAAGCATCTCAGGTAGTTTGGATTGCAGTGAGGAGTGGCATACTAATGACACAGGTGTGTGGGGGTTAGATGCCCTGTCGGTGTGCTGGGGACAACAGCTGATCCCACAGCATCTGAGGGTGTCCTGGGTCAGAGCAACTCCAGAGGGGTTCAGGTGACGCTTCCTCCCCTTGTAGAGGAGTGAAGGATGGGTAGGATCTGGGGTTCACTGCTTATTTTTGCCAGCTCCACCCACGGAGAGAGGATAGGCACAGCTCTCCAGGTAACAGCTGGGCACAGCATGCTCAGTGCTTCCCCTAAATTCCACATGCAGTAAACCTGAGCCCACTAGTGAGACCCCCTGGAGAGAAATGAAATGCCATAATTTTATCTGGCCTAATGTACATTTTTCATTCAATCATCTCTTTAACTTTAATAATGTAAAGGCACTAAAGGGGGATTTCTAGACGTAAAGATTTCATCATCAAAATTTTGTGAGGAATACAACAAATTCCAGTTCCTCTGGTGGAAGGATCCAAGCCTGAGGAATAACTTCAACTCTGCCCCCACTGTTCCCAAATATGACCAGCCCCTTCCTCCCGCACTTCCTTCTGTGTGTTTCTGTGATAACGCAGTCCTCCACAGACTGTGAGCTTCAGTGCTCAGTGTCTTGAGGACTCTGATTTATTTGCCTTTGGGTTCCCACTCGACGCTCTGACAGCGTCTGCTGACTGTGAAGGCAGAGTGAGTTAAGTCCTCCTGCCTCTCAGGTGCTTGTGCCTGGTGCCAAGGGATGAGAGTTCATTGATCATGACCTGCGGACTGTCAGAGCACGACAAGGTGCAAATAGCTCCGCACCAGACTGGCTTCTTCAGTGCATATGCTGTTCTTGGCATCCCTGACCCTGCAGCAGAGAAATCTGCACAGCATCTCACTTCAAAAGACGTGACTGCAGGACAGGACCATATGACATTCCCAGGGAGAAGAGACCCCATGGAGCTGCAGTCTTGGCATGTGAACAGCCCCTTTTCTGCTTGAGCTTGATGGGAAGGCAGAGTTATTGCTAAGTCAGACCATACATCAGGAGGCTGACATTCCCATTGTGAGCCTCCTGAGGAATAATTCCTACTCTGATGCCAAAGAAACGATGCCGTTAGCTTAGTCTTAGAGAGGGGACATTTTTTTTTATAATAATTTTATTAAATCATAATTGTGTACATTGGGAGAGGGGACATTTTTGAGGATTTGTCCAAGTACCTGGCTCACCATCCTGCCACTGTGCCCCCTGATTGGATGGCACTCCTCCTCCCCAGCTGGGACTCTCTCCTTCAGAGAGGTATTAGGAGGCACAAAGCACTCAAAGTGCTTCTGAACCAAACTTTCTGTTATTACTGTCCCTGAGGAGCAGCATTAACAGGGAAAGCACCTTCCAAAAGACAGACATCATCTCCTCTTAGGTGGAAAGGCACAGCAGGGGTGAGGAGGGCAGTTCACTGTCATAAACGTTTTTATCTAACACAATGGCTCCTCTGTTTTTATCCCCTAGTGCCTGGAAATGATCAATTTAGATTTATTAAATCTGATACGACAGTTTATGTCAATGCAAAGTGAATATGGGATTTGGTTTTGAGGAGGCATAGACGTTCCCTCCTGCAGTGTCACATCTCCTGTGACATCCCCTTGTGCTCGCTAAGAAGTAATGGGAAAGATGTTATCACAACACCAGGGGGGCTGCTTTCAAAGTGGGGCCTGCACACTGTGCTGTGTCATTTCCACTAGCAGTGATGATAGGCGTGTAACTAGTCCCCACTTGCTGAGCTGCAAATCTCCTGGAGAGCCTGCAGCGGGGACAGGAATCACAGTGAGCCTGGCACTCATCACATCTATGGGGCCAACTCTCAGGAACAGATCCCCTTCACTTAAAAGAATCCCTGATGGCAGCTGGAAGGGCTGATGGTCAGCAGGTTATAGCCTCTTCCTCTGACCCTCAAGGCTCTTCAATCCAGGGCCAGTTTCTGCAGAGAAAAAGCTGATGCCCTGGGCTCCCCACCTGGGCTTTTTGTCTCTGTTCAAGGGAACCTCAGAGAACAGCAGTGAGAGTGAGGGTTCCAGGGACCTGCCCATCACAGCTGACATTTCTGGGGACAGAGGAGCCTACCTGAGGAGGCCAGGAGGTGACAGCCTGCCACAGTCCTCAACAACCTTCTCACATCCATTGCTAGCTGCTGAGCCCATCACACCATCATCTCAGGTATTTCCTATAACCCCCTCAAAGGTCTTGGTACACAATGAGTCTTCACTCCTCTCTTGAGGTTTGTGATAAGTAAAGAAGTATCTGCTTTCACAGGTAATCTTTATCATTCCCTCTAGGTGGCTAGAAAATACTTTCCCTTTTTTAGGAGTTTGCAAAAAAAAAAAAAACAGTAAAAACAATCCCAACGTGCCATCACTTTGACAAGAGGGACATTTTCAATTTTACTAAAAGGACATAGGTCACTGCCAAAATGTTCCAAGGGCATGGCTTGAGACATAAGGTGGCTGTCTGTGGACTGTCCTTTCTACCCTGTGTGGTGCTTTAGATGTGAGAATTTCTGTGGTCACCTTGCTAGACTTTATCCCAGAAGGAAGGTCCAGGTCTCTCCTCCCAGATCCCTATACCTCTGGGATTCTGCTGCTTCTCCTCTCTGCCTACAAGTGCTGACGTTTGCTGGGGACAAGTTCTTCTCTCATAACGCCCTCCACAATCATTTTATTCTCTCAACCTTCTACCATCTAGAAATGTTTCCACCTTTTTCAAGTGGGGAAACTGCCTCAGCAAGTATTTTACAGCAGTATATCAGATAGATTTCATGTCCTGATTCCTCAAACTTTGAAATTCAGAAATCCTAAATTTTATAAATCAAAGCCCTGGATTTCAAAAGCATTTATCTCTGACCTGAAGAAAGTGCGTTTACCATCTCCAGTTCCAATGCTTTCTCCCAGACAATGCTGCTCAGTCTGGCACAAGGAAGGGTGGACCCAGGAGTACCTGGACTATTCTTGATGACCTTGACTGAAGAGCAGGAGGCCTGACAGGTTGTCAGTAACTAAAAAGTGCTGGAGCTCTCACTGTCCTTTGTTTATGACTCACAGCCATTGTCTCATAAACCTATCCTCAGATTCTCAAGGAAATAGTTTGACCAGACATGGTTCTTCTGCACTAGTGGCCTGCATTTCATTTGCAGGTGAATTTTTCAAAATAATATCATTAATGTGATGGTGATTTAAATCATAGCTCTAAAATGCTTGGACACTTTTCTGCCCTTGGTGACTGGTTGGCTAATATAATACAGAAATAACACTGAGCCAGGATCCAGCCTCAGACCTTAAGAAACTGCCAGCTTCCATTTCCTAACTTTGGGGATATCCAGTCTTGGAATCCAGCCACCATGTCCTCAGGATGCTTAAGCCATTCCACAGTGAGCCCAGGTGGACAGGAACTGGAAGTCAGCATCCACCTGTCAGTCACATGAGTTCTTCAGTCCTAGATGAGTCACTCTAGATGACACACATGGGACAAGGACAAACTGTCCTCAGCAAGCTTTCTCAAGTGAGAGATTGACAAACACAATAATAAGTAACTGCTTCTATAGGCAACAGGTCTTGGAGTTGTTAGAAAGTAATGGATAACTGATACATAGATTATTACCCAAAAGTGGGATTAAAAGCAAAGAAATCAAAGACATATGGGTATTGATTTGGGAAGTGGATGGTGAGTAGAATCTAGAATCTGTAATAAATCTAAAAAGCCCCTGGAAGGCTGGCAGTGAGATAATAGAACAACATAAAGTAAGTGTAACTGAAAACTGGAAGAAATGGAATCCTTGTTATATGGTAGCAGAAAAAATTGACAAAATGTGAAAATAGAGAGAATGGACAAAGCTCTAAGATAATCTGAGGAGTGTTAATTTAAGAAAAGTGGCAGAATCTCAGCAAAAACAGTGAACTTTGTGGCATTATACCTGCAGTCTGTATTCCCATATTCCTCTCCCTAACTCCACAGCAGCCTCAAAAATGAACAGTGTCACCACCACAGTAGCTGTAGAAAACAGAAGCCTATAAATCACCAGAGAGAGTGGAACCAGTTTGGAGCATCTCAAACAGTCCTACTCCAGACAGTTGTTGATCTTCAACCTAAATGGGAGCTCTATGAAAGTTCTGGTTTCAGTAGTTGTCATTATTTGACCTTACTCACAGCACACTCTGTGAAAACAGCCTTATTTCTGGGATGCTTCTTAAAAGAATCAGTGGCAGTGATTCAAAAATCTTATCTTCCAGAAGCAGTAATACTAGTAGGGGCTACCAAGAGGCTGACAAAAAAACTTAAAAGGAAAAATGGCAAATAAGTTGTCTATAGAGGATTTTGCAAAGTTCTGACCTATTCCTAGATTATAGAAAACCATGTTCAAGGCTATGCATATACTCAAAAGAAAGGACCTGAGAAGGCCCCAATCTCTTGCCTGTGTCCAACCTTGAGGCTCTGTACATGTAACAAGTGAAGGCACATTTGTAACCCTCCTGCCAAAGGAGGGAAACTATGTCTGGTGACCTTAGTGCTTTACATCATCTAAAGAAATTTCTGCCCAATTGTTGGATAACCAGAGAGCAAACCAAAAAGAGTCTTCAATGACCACATGTGACAAAAAACAGGCTACAGAAATAATTCAAGAAAGTCACTAAGAAAATAGCAACAACAAACAATAACAAAAAGAATACCTAGGGGTGGAAAAAATTTCTAGAGTTTCACATTATATTGTTTAAAATGTCCAGTTTTCCAAGTATGTATACATATATTTATATATACACATATATTTTAAGTAGTCAATAGAAACTGCCCTGAGGAAGCCCAGAAATTGGACTTACTAAACTAATACTAAAACAGCAATTATTTTTAAGATATATAAATAAAAATAACAGCTGTTATAAACATAATCAAAGAACTAAAGGAAACAATGTCTGAAGATTTGAAGAAAAGTATTAGAATGATATTTTGCCAAGTAGAGAATATCAATTAGGAAATACAAGTTTTTTTTTAAATTGAAATAAAAAATCCATTAGAAGGGATCAATGGCAGATTGAACTGAAGGAAAAAATAGCAAACAAGAAGATTGATCAAATATAATTTGTTAAACACAAAGAGAAAAGAATAAATAAAAATTAGCAGAGTCCCATAAAGAAAGGAAAGAGATAGAGGGGCAGAAAAACTATTTGAAAAAATAATAAGTGAAAACTACTCACATTTGATTTAAGGCATTAATCCACACACGCAAGAGTCCCATGAATGCTGTGTAGAATAAACTCAAAAAGATCTAAACCTCCTTGAATCATCTTCAAACTATAAAATACCAAAGAAAAAGAGAGAATCTGGAAGGCTTCAAGAGGAAAACAACTCATCGAAAACAAGAAATACTCAATAAGATCAAAACTTTTCTTTTTGTCAGAATCCACGAAGATTAGAAGGAATTTGGATGACATACCTGCATCCTCTGGTTATGAATGAGATAGGTTTGGTAAATTCTTAAGCTGAATTTGTATGTAAGTTGGAGCAAGTACATTTACCTATTACCTGTAATAGCCTCCTTTCACGAGAGCAAGTTGTACATAAATCAGATGTTTGTATCTCTAGAACTAACTGCATTCAAAGGGCTAAAGGAAAACAAAATTGTCAACCAAGAATTCTATATTTAGCAATATTATCCTTCAAAAACAAAGAAGAATGATATCCCCAAATAACAAAACTGAGAAAATTTGTTGTTAACTAACATGGCCTATAAGAACTAAGAAAAAGAGACCTTTAAGCTGAAGTAGAATGACATCATTATACAATAGTTCAAATTCATATTAATAAACAAATAGCACAAGGAAAGTAACTACATAAATAAATATGAAAGATATTATAAATGTATTTTTCTTTGCAACACTTTTCTGTTTTGTTGAATTTGAAAGACAATTGTGTAAAGTAATAATTATAAAATTATAAGGATGGATTATAATTTACAAACATGTAATTCACATGACAATAAGAGCATGAAGAAGAATGAAGGGATGAAACTGTATCAGAAGAAAATTTTCTATATAATTGAAATTAAGTGAATATTAACTCAACTAGATTGTTTTAAAATAAGATGTTAATTGTGGCCTACAGGAAATCCAAAAGAAAAAAACTCAAAAAAAAAAAAAACAGTTAAAAAAAAAAGGAATTAAATGCTATGTTAGAAAATATCTCTCAATCACAATTGAATAGAAGAATGGCAGAACAAAAATACGTAAGACATATATAAAATAAAGAGCAAAAGTACAAATATACATTTTACCTTTCTAATAATTAAAATAAATATAAATGGGTTAAACTCCAATGAAAGACCAGAGATTAATAAAATGTATTCTTTTAATAAAAGAAAAACATGATCCAATTACTCAATATCTGTAAGAGACACACTTGAGATTTAAAGATACAAATAGGCTAGAAATAAAGGGATCAAAAAAAGATATTGCTTACAAAGATTAACCAAAAAATAACTCTGGTGGCCATATCAATATAAAAAAATAGACAGTAAGACAAAATTACTAGAATAGAAAAAGATATTTTATAATGATGGGGCAAAACATCAGGAAAATATAGCAATTTAAATACATACATACATAATAACAGAGCTCTGAAATACCCAAAAGAAAAGAATATGGAATTGGATAAATAGACAATCCAAAAATAATAGTTGGATATTAACTATTACTTTACTTTAAAAGCAACTTTACTTTGCTTTTAAGAATGAATACAACTAGGAACACGATCAAGAAGCAAATAAGAGACTTAAATAACACATATAGAAAGAAACACCTATAGAACTCACAGACATTTACTAAAAGAGTTTTTCCAAAAACAGCAAATTCTTCTCAAGTGCATATGGAGCATTCTCTAAAATAGACAATATGTTTGGCCATAAAATAATCTTCACTGAATTTAAAACATTTAAAATAATGAAAAGTGTATCCCATGGCAACAAGAGTTAAATTAGAAAATCAATAAAAGAAAGAAATTTGAGGAATTCATAAACATGTGGAAATTAGTCAACACTTGCCTTTATAATGATGGATCAAAAAGATATCAGAAGGGAAATTAGGAAATACCTTGATCTGAATAAAAAACAAAAATCTATGGAATACAACACAATCAATATTCATAGGAAAACAATAATAAACATTTTAAAGAGAAGAAACACCTGAAAATCAAAATACTAATTTTCAGCTTAAAAAACTAGAAAAAGCAAAGCAAACTAAAGCATAAACTAAGGAAAAGAAAGAAAATAAGATTGTAGTGGAAATATATAAAATCAAGAATATTTTTAAAACTATAAAGTTGAAAAATATTTACCCAGACTAACCAAAAAATAAAAAGAAGACTTAAACTACTAAAATCAGGAACAAAATAAAATGAAGAAATGGTAGACCTTGGATTAGGTTTCTTAAAAAATATATAAGTAAGTTAGATTAATCAAAATTAAAAATGTCTGTGTGCTAAATGTTACTACGAAGAAAAGAAAAGACAACCCACACAATGAGGAAAAATATTTGCAAATTATATAGCAAGGTACTAGAATTAAAAATACATAAAGAACTCTTACAATGAAATGTTTTTTTGTGTGTTGTTTTTTTTTTAAATATATGTATTTTATTATTCTTCATTACATTATTTCCCCGCCCCCCCCCACCCCTCCGTGGTAAAACAGAATTGATTTACAGAAAAGAATACAGAAAACACCAAAGCTCCTGGTAGAGGGAGAGATTTCAAGTGGGGAGAGAGATGCTCTCTCCGTTCCTTTCCCGGTCTTTCCCCGTCTCCTCCTCTAGGCCTCTAGCCTCAGGGTATATATAGGTGTATGGGTTCCTTGGCCAGGAAAC